>PVKP010001182.1:0-155164 GCA_004027715.1 Plecturocebus donacophilus
ACCCATCCATTCTCCCACCCACCCATCCATCTATCCATCCATCCATCTATCCATCCAGAGAATGCTCCTGAGCACCCACTCTGGACTAGCCTTGTTCTAGGCTTCTGGAAGACCGAGAAGAATAAATCATCTTTTCTGGCTCCCTGAAAAGTGCTGAAAACCTGAATGTGAGTAAAAGCCCTTGGTGGTTATAGTGGACAGGAGACCAATTTTTCTATTAGCTTTTAGCTCTATATATTTCTCAGGAGATGTGTAGGCACGATATTAGAGGACAAAAGAATGGTGATACCTCTGGGAAAAAACTAAAGGAATCAGGAACCAAATAAGAAAGCACAGAAGGAATTCTGGGAATCTCCTGAATCCATCTCCACTGTCCCTATGTGCTTTGACTCCAAGCACTCAACCTGGGCCTCTCCTAGAAGGCAGCCTGCTGAGCTAATGCGGCAGGCGGGTCTTCTGGGGCATCTGGTCACCCTTCACACCCAGAATTCCTCACTTATTTATGAACTGCCTTGACCCCAGACTTCTGGTCCTTTTCAGAATAAATCTCTTTCTGGCAACTCCCACCACCCCCTCAGCTACCTGCCTGAGCATCATCCCAGGGGCTTGGTGTCCTGTGGGACCTTGTTACTGGAGTAGAGAGGAGGCTTTACTCTGTCTCTCTTCTGTTTACAGCAGGAGACTCCCAGGCTCTGCCTGAACTCACTTGTGTTTTCAGGAAATTGTTCTTTTCTTTGGAACTGTGGAAGTACTTGAGCAACATGGACCATGGGAGGTGGGCATTTTTAAAGAGGAATACCTAGAATTAGAATTTGCAATTTACCACCACCTTTGCTCCTGTTTTGTCTCTGAGAAGACACACCCCTTCCCACTTCTATGCCCCCTGACTCGTAAGCCAGCTCTTCTACTTAACATAATTCCAGGTTGTTTGCTGGGGGTTGCACCAGCCCCGCCAGTGACCTTGGCAGGGAATGCTGGGACTAGATAAGACAACCATCAAAGCCTCTGAGTTGATTCCATAACCCAGTCACCCGCATTGTGCTGGCTGACCCCATGTTGAACCCACATGGGCTTAGAAGTCCCACTTTGCCATTGTGGTACATGTGACCTCGTACAAATGACCTAACTGCTCTAAGCCACAGTTTTCTCATCTGTACAACGGAGGTAATAATGACAGATACTTCTTATAACTGTCAAGAGAATTAAAAGGAAATGTTTCTGAATCGAGAGTATATACCATAAGGATTGAGAGCATTTTTACATTAAGGATTGAGGACTTTTGTGCTGGTTAATTTGTATAAAGCTCTAGAAACAGTGCTTGACACATAAAAAGCATTCCTTGCATGTTAGCTCTTAATATCCTTATTTGCGGTCATTATTCTGTAAAGAAATTAGGATATTCCTAACACTCAGTGCTTATATAACACAAGCTTATGTAATATAATTAATTATATATTTATATATATTATGTATTTATATATATATATAAAATAAAGATTAATTTTATTACATAAGGATGTCCAAGTGACAGATTCCGTGTCTCGATCTGAGGTCACCTTTATCACCTTATGTGGGTTCCAGGCCTTAGGAAAGAGAAGGAGGCAAGCGATGGGTCTAGTGAAGACCCCAAAATAAAATGAAGCAGGCAGAGTCCTAGGCACCTTACACATGTGAATGCATTTTGTCGTCACAACCCTGTGAAGTAGACGTTGAGCCTGTGCAACAGAAGCACAGATAGAAGGAAGATGCACCTGGGAAGTGGGACCAGCAGGCTGTGGACATGGGAGTGGAAGGCTCCTTCCAGAGCCTCTGCTGCTGTCTAAGTCCAGGAGTGCAGAAGGCCTTCAAGAGGCCATACAGCTCAAGCTGTAAAGTAAAAGAATGACATGTTTAATTCTGTGAAAATTTAAAATTTTTATGTGGCTTAAGACATCAAATGGAATTAAGAATGACAGAATGAGAAAAATGTAGTATATAACACGTAAAGGTTACCATCCTTAATATAGGCAAGAACCCACACATGAATGAAAAAGGATAAGGAAATAAAAATGGGGGGTGTGGTGGTTGCTAATAATATGAGGAAACAACTCAGAAGAAATGCAACTGCCTCTTAGACACATGGAAAGCTGTCGCCTTCATTAGTTCCTTAGCGAATGCAGATTAAAACCATGAGATAGATTTTGCCTTTCATCTGCAGACATTAAAAGGCTCAGTAACATCTGGTGCCAGCAAGGGAATGCGCTTTTGGTGAGAGTATAAATCTGGACAAATTTGGAGCAAAGATTGCAGCATTCATTATAATTCAAAACTCACACGTGCTTTGACCAAGGATTATTATTTTTTTATTTTTTATTTTTTTTTGAGATGGAGTTTCGCTCTTGTTACCCAGGCTGGAGTGCAATGGTGCGATCTCGGCTCACTGCAACCTCCGCCTCCTGGGTTCAAGCAATTCTCCTGCCTCAGCCTCCCGAGTAGCTGGGACTACAGGCGCGCACCACCACGCCCAGCTAATTTTTGTATTTTTAGTAGAGACAAGGTTTCACCATGTTGACCAGGATGGTCTCGGTCTCTTGATCTCGTGATCCACCCGCCTCAGCCTCCCAAAGTGCTGGGATTATAGGCGCCCGGTGGACCAAGGATTTTTATGTCTACACATTTACCCTTCCCCAGCCTTCTGCCTGGGTACAGCGCTGTACACAAAATTAGGCACCAGCAAATCCACTGCAGGATGTAATGGTGAAGATATGGAGACATGTCCATCAGTGGGGTTTGATGAAATAAATTAGGACCTGTGGGTAGTATGGAATAACTGCATTGAGAAGGATGGAGCGGGTCTCTGAGCAGACATGGGAAGATGAGTGTATTATGTCATCAGACCGAAAGGAGCAAGAACAAGTGTAGAAAAAGACGAATCTATTAGTCTTTGAAAATGACAACAAGGCCAGGCGCAGTGGCTGATGCTTGTAATCCTAGCAGTTTGGGAGGCCAAGGTGGGAGAATTGCTTGACCCCAAGGAGTTCAAGACCAGCCCAGGCAACATAGTGAGACCTCACCTCTACAAATAATAATACAAATAAAAATTAGCCCAGTGTGGTGGTGTGTGCCTGTAGTCCCAGCTACTCGGGAAGCTGAGATGGGAGGATCGCTTGATCCCGGGAGGTTGAGGCTGCAGTGAGCTGAGATTGGACCACCGCACTCCAGCCTAGATAACAGAGTGAGACCCTGTCTCAAACAAAAACAAAAAGCCTACAACAGTGATATATACATACGTATATACATATAGACACACATACATGTATACACGCATATACACACAGATGTACATGTATATATCTAAAATGTACATTTTATATACATGTACATCTTGAAGAATGTGCAGCAGACCACTAAGGTAGCCACCTCTGTGGGAAGAGGGGTGGCAGAGCATCATATTTTTATTCAAGATTTTCATAATCGTGTACAAATTTAAAATTAATTTTTTGTTGTTAAAACCAGGCCATAAAGAGAGGCATTTGGTGGGCTTCTCTCTTTTCACGTGCACTTCCTTTGCGTTCCCTGTGTATGTGGCACATCGTTTCAGAGGGTCCTGACTGTGGAGTGATGTTTCTTCATCGCCCACCCATCTTTTGTAACTTTCTTGCATTCCCATCTGAGCCTTACCACCTTTGTGGGACGGGTGTCCCTGGCTGAAGGTGTACTTCCGCCTGTTCCCCTCCTCCAGTACCTTGGGAAGTCCTGGTGTGTCTCCGAGCCATGTCTCCCCGAGGGGACTCTCTGGAACTCTTATCCCCACGATAGGAAGGGCTTTTGAGTCAATGGGGAACACTGCGTTCCTGTCTGGCCTCCTGGGGTTCCTCATTTACATGGCCGTGGAGCCACTGAGAGGCTTCAGGAAGTCAGGAGTGAGGAGGCCTGCCTGGCTTAGTGAATGCAGCATTTCCTAGTTTCTCTGGCCATGGGAACTGCTTTCCCAGAACGCCTGTTGACAGCTTCTCTGTGCTCCACCTAGACGTTGGGAAGCGTGTCTCTTTCCCTGGCTCCCACTTGGACCTTCTCATTACATAGTTGCAGCCCTGGGATTACCAGCAGGTTCCACACCCATCCAGGGCCCTCTCAGCCCGCCTTGGCCCCTTCTCCTACTGCGCCCCTCAACCCATTCAAGCAACAGACCTGGTCACCTCTGATATCTGGTGTTAACTCCAGGGGTTGCTCACTGGGGAGCAGGGGCTAGATCCAGCCCATAGTGATGCTCAATGGGGGTAACCCCTGTTTAAATACACAATTTGAGCCAACATTGGGCTCTTGGAAGATACTTAGAGATCTAGGTGTCTTATTCCATAATCCATGTGTCTCTGAAAATGGGCAAAAGCAGCTTTGACAGGGACAGCCATGTGTTTCAGGAAAAAAAGGGAGAGCCTCTTTCTCTGTGGAAGTGAAGACTAGTAGTCATCCACGTTTAAAATGGGAGAGAGCTCGTTTGCACCTTCCACATGGGTATCCATCCTAGTCATTTGTGGGAGTGGCGCAGGGACCTGCTGGCTTTGAGTTTGCCACCCATGCTTGAAGCCCCTCAGTGCCTGCACCTTGGTACGGGCCCTAGGCCTTTTGACCTAGAAAGTATTTTTTTTTCAGCCACTTCCTTTTTTTAATTTACAGTTTGCATTCAATGCAAATCCACAGCATGAGACATTACTATGAATCAAAGCATAGGTATGCAAGCTAAGTGTACAACCCAAAATAGATATGCAGCATTCAGGAATAAAGCAGAAGACAGGTTCATTCACATGCACAGTAGCTTCAGAGCTGTGTGATCTGATTGTTCCTATGTAGCTTTCTAAAAATGGAAAAAAAATGACTTTGGTCATCAAGACTGCTGTGGCCATATTAGACACTGGAACCCTGGAAAGTTCTTCGTAAGAGCTTTCCAGCTCTCTGGGCTTCCCAGTTGCGTCACCCTCCAGTCTCTCCTCTGTGTGCTATGATTATTTTTCTAAAACACAGACCACGTTTAGTTGTACAAACTGGATTACTCCTCATTGCTCAAGGATCCAGTCTAGTTCCCCACAGGGCACTCCACAGCCCCAGCCCTGTGGGTCTTCCCAACCACCCCAGCTGGGAAGCCAGTGCTGCCGTTATATCAGTGGACTTGCTGGAAGCCTTTGTGCCTTTGCAGATGCAGCTGTCTGCCAGATGCCCTTCCTTCTTCTTATCCATTGTAACCTGTCTGCATCCCCTCCCCTGAAACCTGTCAACCTTGCCTCCACAGAATTCCTTATCTGGCTTCTCTGCCTTTGCAACCTTTTTATGTATAGTAATCATGATTCCCTCGGGAGCCATCTCTCTGTAGACTAGGAGCTGTTAATTTCCCTTAATCTTTGTTTTCTCCCCCCAGTCCCATACTAGAGACATTCTCCCATGGGTAGTGCATAAATATTTGTTGCATGACAATGTAGTCTTTAATTTCTCACTTTTATGACATTATTGCTTTGTGAGATCTTCTACTTTCACGATAGGATGGGTAAATTGGAGAGAGAGGAAGTGTAAATACAGATACTTACTTCTTCCTGCATTCTTCCTGCTTTCAATTCCTCTCTCCCTCTTATTTTATTAAAAAATAAATAAAAATTTATTTTTTTTTTTTTTGGTAGAGACGGAGTCTTGCTCTGTCACCCAGGCTGGAGTGTCGGCTCACTGCAACCTCCACCTCCCGGGTTCAAGCAATTCTCCTGCCTCAGTCTCCCGAATAGTTGGGACTAAAGGCACACACCGCCACGCTCAGATAATTTCTTTCGTATTTCAGTAGAGACGGGTCTCACTGTGTCCAGGCTGGTCTTGAACTCTCCTCCCACTTCAGCCTTCCAAAGTGCTAGGATAACAGGTGTGAGCCACCGTGCCAGGCCCATTTTTTTCTCTTAAATTAAATGTGCTTTTAGTTGCTCCACCTCTCTGATTGGAGCTTCACATAGGGAGCCTGAGGCAGTGGAATATCAAAAGAGGATAGCTGCTGAATGGTTAATTTCAGTGTCAGCTGTGAAACCTACCACTTCGAATAGTGGGGCCTGGAATTCAGGCTCAAAGTCTTTTCCACATATTTGGTTTCCCCTTTTGGCCTCTCTTTTGCTTGAAGGTGTTTACTAGACTCTCATTCACTTGAGCAAGAATTACAGATGTGGCCTCAGGGCGCCTCTCACACTGCCTTCATTTGCTGTAATTTTAATGAATTCCACCCCATGGAAGTATAAGAATAAAATAGGATATACTTGGGCAAGGGAAAGAGAGGGTTCTTACACACTGTACTCTTTTTTTTTTTTTTAATTGCAGAGTAATGT
The DNA here is from genome assembly GCA_004027715.1 of Plecturocebus donacophilus. Taxonomy (NCBI): domain Eukaryota; kingdom Metazoa; phylum Chordata; class Mammalia; order Primates; family Pitheciidae; genus Plecturocebus; species Plecturocebus donacophilus. Next base: position 6,330 of record PVKP010001182.1, read on the forward strand.
CAGCTATTTTTCCATTTATCTCCTTTGGTTATCAGTGAAAAATAATTTTGGCTGCTTATTTTCCAAAGCAGAAACTTAAGTCAAACATGAGCCTTTTCTAGACAAAAATTCACTCATAATCATTTTTGAGAGTCTATATGTGCCTTATGCAAAGTGCTGGGAATAAAAATATGAATTTATTCCCATAAATACATACACCTACTGTGTGTGTACCCAGAAAAATTAAAAATAAAAATTTTTTAAAAAGATAAATGTATTAACAGGTGCTTATGTAGTATTTAATGTTCCAGACACAGTTTTAAATTGTGTCAGTATTTATTTCTGCATCATAGAACACCCTAAAACTTAATGGCTGAAAACAACCACTGTTTTCTTGCTCATGGTTCTTTGGGTCAGCAGGTTGGGCTGAGCTCAGCTGGGGGGTTCTTCTGCTGGTCTTGGGATGCCTCATTTGACTGAAGTCATCATCTGGTTATTCATTTGGAGCCAGATGGTCTACAGTCATTTCACATATCTGGCAGTTGGTGCTGGCCGTTGACTGGCACACTTATCTTCAGCATGCTGTCACTTCAGACATGCTTAAATGACAGTAATATTTTAAGAGAGTGAGAAGAGGCCAGGCGTGGTGGCTCACGCCTGTAATCCCAGCACTTTGGGAGGCTAAGGTGGGCAGATTGCCTGAGGTCGGGAGTTTGAGGCCAGCCTGACCAACATGGAGAAACCCTGTCTCTACTAAAAATACAAAATTAGCCGGGTGTGGTGGCACATGCCGGTAAGTAATCACAGCTACTTGGGAGGCTGAGGCAGGAGAATCGCTTGAACCCAGGAGGCAGAGGTTGCAGTGAGCCGAGATCGCACAATTGCACTCCAGCCTGGGCAATAAGAGTGAAACTCTGTCTCAAAAAAAAGGGGGGGAGGGGGGAAGAGAGGCTGTAAGGTCTCTTGAGTCCTAGCATTGGAAGTTGCAAAGAGTCTGTTGTACTCTTTTGGCCAAGCCAGTCACAAGGCCAGTCCAGATTCAAAAGGTGGAAAACTAGATTCCACCTCTTCTTATTTTTAAATGGGCCACAAAAATTCTCTATAAACACTGACTTATTTAATCCTCACAACAATTTGAGGTGGTTGAGGTAGGTTCCTTATTATTCCCATTGTTCAGGTGAGGAAGGTGAGGCACAGCTGAGAGAGGTTAAGTAACTTACTCAAGGTCACACAGCTTGGGGCAATATACCATGGTAAGTCCTTTGGAAGTTGCTGCTCATTATTTTTACCTTACAGCCACTATAGGACCAACATATTATTTCTCTGCAGGCTTGCAGAGAAAGGGGTCGGTCACAGTTGCCATGTGGCTGCCATGTGTTGGAAGCTTCATATATGTAATACCATTAAACTGTCACAACTTGTCTGAAATGAAATGGAGATATTATTCCCAGTATCCAGGTGAGAAAACTGAGGCTGATGGAAATTAAGTGCAAGTCATACAAGGGGATGATAACCCACTGCTCCATATGCAAGAGTCTGATTTCCCTAAGTAAACAAATGTGCTGTGGCAGATTTTTTGTTTTTTAAAAAAATCTCATGTGTACATCTAGGAAGTGTTAAAAAAGAAAAAAAAAAAAAAACACCTGTTGATTTGTTGATGGCAACCTATACATTTCAGTAAAGTAGCTGGAATAATAAACATGTTTTTCAGATGTCCAGTGGAGCCCCAGAATAGAAGCAAGATGAATATTCCATTCCGCATTGGCAATGCCAAAGGAGATGATGCTTTAGAAAAAAGATTTCTCGATAAAGCTCTTGAACTCAATATGTTGTCCTTGAAAGGGCATAGGTGAGTACATCTGCAATCCACAAGCTTGGCAAAGAATTGGCTTAGTTTATCAAATGCAGAATAAAACAAATCTATAGGAGCCTGCTTAGCTTGGAGAAGCAATTATGTAATTTGTTGGGCCAACCCAGCTGTTACAAGGATATGCCTTCCTCCTGTTGTTTATGGAACCCTTTGCATAATTCCCCAGCTGAGAGTATAATGGAACTACATCTTCCATGGGGGTTTTGGCAAAATTACCTTTGAAAATCTGTTAAACTGCTTGTATAGCACAGAGGTTGCCATTCCATCTCTGATGAGGCCAGCACCACTCTGGTTTGGAGGTAGAACATCATTATTCCCTCTGAATATCAAATTGCATAGCTAGTCTTGCATGCTCTCTGAAAAATAAATGTCCTCACATGAGAATAGCAACAGGGAGATGCCTGGCCCCCATCTTGCTGGCAGTGTCACAGGAGGCTCATGAATGGTGAGCAGAATCACTATCTTCTTCCAGCTTATCTTTTCTTCCCCACATCTTGTTTTCTTTCTTTGCCAAGAGTGAGTAGTTCGAATGACTCTAAGTTAAATGTGAGCATGGTGAACCTTCACAGCTTAAGGGAGAATTTTCTGATGACTGAGAGGCATGAAGCTCTGTGCCAGCTGTCCGGAGTTTTTAGGTGGGAGACTGGACACAGTGGTCTCAGGTGCTGCAACTCTCAGGAGCTAGTGGCTAGAAAATGTCGTCTTGGTGCTAAATTAGATGTTTTTGTTCATAATGGTTGCATCTTTGGTCATTCTAGGTCTGTGGGAGGCATCCGGGCCTCTCTGTATAATGCTGTCACGCTTGAAGATGTTCAGAAGCTGGCTGCCTTCATGAAAAACTTTCTGGAGATGCATCAGCTATGAACACACCCTAACCAGGATATGCTCTGTTCTTGAACAACATACAAGGTTTAAAGTAACTTGGGGATGGCTACAAAAAGTTAACAAACCCTATTTTTCTCAAATGAACATATTTATTATGAACAGCAGCAAAACATCTATAGCTCTGCAAAGCTGGTGGACCCTAATGTTTGCCTTAATTCTGACTTGAACTGGAAGCATTTTAAGAAATCTTCTTATTGCTTTTCTAACAAATTCCAGCTTATTTGCCTTTGCTGCTACTTTTTCTAGTTAGATTTAAAACTTGCCTATGAACTTAATAATGCAAACTGCAATTAATTATTTTTGGAGTCATGGGAACACGCAGCATAGAGGGTAGGTGGGGCCCTCTAGGTGCTGAATCTAGACATCTGTGGGCTTGGCAAAGAATTTGCTTCGTCTTTCAAATGCAGAATAAAACAAATCTGTAGGAGCCTGCCTAGCTTGGAGTAGCAGTTATATAATTTTTTAGGCCAACCCAGCTGTTACAAGGATGTGCCTTCCTCCTGTTGTTTATGAAACCCTTTGCATAATTCCCCAGCTTAGAGTATAATGCAGCTACGTCTTCCATGGGGGTTTGTGGGTTCAGTGGCTATTGATTCAAGGTCAACACTGACCACTGGGGGAATGGTTTAAGAGTACCAGGCAAAGGGCAAACTGTAGATCCATCTTTTTACTGTTATTACAAGAGAAGTGACATACTTTATATATGTTTATATTAGCAAGGTCTGTTTTTAATACCATATACTTTATATGTCTATGCATTTGTATTTCTAATAATACAGTTATCACTAATACATGTAGAGACTTTTAGAACTTATTAAATCCTTATCTTTGAGCATTATAGCATTCCATTAGCAACAGTCTTCCCCTTCTCAGTCTTCCCCTTCCTCTTTTTAAGCATTTATACCCTTCTTTCCATAGGTAGAAGAGAAAGTTGATTGGTTGGTTGCTTTTTTAATTATGCCATTAAACTAAACATTTCTGTTAAATTACCTTATCCTTTGTTCTCTTGACTGTTTTCTTTGTAATGTTTGACGATGAGAGTGATACTTTGCTGAAAAGTCTTCCCCCTATTGTTAACCTCTTGTCAGTATTTTATGTTGAATATGTGAAGAACATTAAAGTCCTAAAACATCTAAGCCCTTGTCAATGAATTTCTCTACCTGCTTTTTGGATGAATAGTTCTTTTTTAAACTTTATGATGCAAAAGCTTGAGGCCTAAAAATGGCACCTGCTAAGGGTAATTTAGTTTAACCAAAGGTGTGAGACTTAACTCTTGTGCATCCATCTAAACAAATTCAGCACAGCGTGGGAGCTTTCCATTGGCTTTTGGAACAGGCATTATCAGCAAGCCACCTTCCATCAAAGCTCAAGTGTGAAGTTCTGTGAACTCTGTCCCATTTGCCCCAGAAACATGCCACTCGGACTGTTTTGAGCTGTCTTCCTGTTTTGTTTGCATGATGAGGACTCCACCAGTTTCTTGTCTCATCTCTGCACTGGTTAGTTGGCTCCCCTGTTCAGGTCACAGCCTTCAAGGCTTCGTTCTGTCATCTATTAAGGGAGGGTTGAAATAACTTCCCCACTTACCTTAAGGATGTTTAAAAGTTTAAAACAAGGGCTTGATGCAGGATGTGAATAATAATGACAATAAAGTCTTAAGTAGCAAAAACCAGGCAGTCTATGGATTCCAACTAAGTGTTCACATATACTAGTCATGCTCAGAAACCTTCCTGACCCTTTCATATGTGGTTGTACATCCCTGTCTGCTGTACCAGACCTGTGCTTCTCAAATATCTACTTATTTTCATTCAATGGCCACGCTGGCTCTGCTGTGTCAGCCCTCTGTGGATTACTCAGCAACCTCTTCTCTGTCTCCATGTTCCTCTCCCACCATAGTCAGCTGGACTATAACTTCCCCTTATGCTCCTTGTTGATGCATAAAAAAGTCCGGAACTGCAGCTGGGAGCAGTGGCTCACGCCTGTAATCCCAGCACTTTGGGAAGCCGAGGTGGGTGGATCACGAGGTCAGGAATTCGAAATCAGTCTGGCCAATATGGTGAAACCCCTTCTCTACTAAAAATATAAAAATTAACCAGGCCTGGTGGCGCATGCCTGTAATCCCAGCTACTCAAGAAGCTGAGGCAGGAGAATCTCTTGAACCGGGAGGCAGAGGTTGCAGGGAGCCGAGATTGTGCCACTGCACTCCAGCCTGGGCAACAGAGTGAAACTCCGACTCAAAAAAAAAAAAAAAAAACTCCTAGCCTGACATTCAGGACTTTGTAGCATGGGGCCTGGCCTCTCGCACCTCTCCTGTGTTTATAATTTTTGGAACGTGGCATGCATTTGCCCACACTGTGACATAAGCCTGCAGTTTCTGTGCCCACCCAGGAAGACCAGCCTTCATGACACTGGCCAACCTCTTCCTAACCTCATTGGCATCCTTTCCACTGGGACAGTGTTCCTTTCCTTTGTTCTCACCAGAGGGATCCTTTTCTCCCATCACACTGTTTTGTTGTTTACTGGTGCCAAGGTGGCTGCCTATGTGCTTTCCCCACAGAGCAGCGTGGCAAGAACCATGGTTCTCTATCTCCAGCACCTAGTCCTGCCTTGCCCTTCAAGGTGCTCAATAAAGCCTACTTACCCAGTGAAGTCTTTCGTTTTTTTTAGACAGGGTCTCGCTTTGTCATCCAGGCTGGAATGCAGTGGCATGATCCTAGCTCACTGTAGCCTCGACCTCCTAGGCTCAAATGATCCTTCTGCCTCAGCCTCCCCAGTAGCTAGGACTACAGGTGTATGCCACAACGCCTGGCTGACTTTTTAAAGTTTTTGTAGAGACATGGTCTCGCTACGTTGCTCCCACTGGTCTCGAATTCCTGGCTGCAAGCGATCCTTTTGTCTTGGCCTCCCAAAGTGCTGGGATTACAGGCAAGAGTCACTGCATCTGGCTGAATGAAAAATCGTAACATAGGCCACGTTGATCTTACTAAGTATTGTAAACTGAGCTTGCTTGGCGTAAAGGCAGAGAGGTACACTCTCTCACATAACATGAACTTTTTTTTTTTGTCGAGATGGAGTCTCGCTCTGTCACCCAGACTGGAGTGCAGTGGCATGATCTTGGCTCACTACAACCTCCCCCCTCCCAGGTTCAAGTGATTGTCATGTCTCAGACTCCTGAGTAGCTGGGTTTACAGGCGCATGCCACCATGCCTGGCTAATTTTTTGTATTTTTAGAAGAGACAGGGTTTCGCCATGTTAGCCAGGATGGTCTTGATCTCCTGACATCAGGTGATGTGCCTGCCTCAGCCTCCCAAAGTGCTGGGATTACAGGCATGAGCCACCTTGCCTGGTCCTTTTTTTTTTTTTTTTTTTAAAGATGCAGTCTGGCTCTGTTGCCCATGCTGGAGTGCAGTGGTATGATCTTGGCTCACTGCAACCTCTGCTTCCTGGGCTCAAGTGATTCTCCTGCCTTAATCTCTTAAGTAGTTGGGATTACAGGCACCTGCCACCACTCCAAAGTGCTGTGATTACAGGCATGAGCCACTGCCCCATACGTGGACATATATATATATATATATATATATATATATATATATATATGTATATGTATGTGTGTATTTCTTTTTTCAAGAGCTTAGTATCCAACTTCATTTTCTACTAAAATTGGTCAAATATGATTCTGTGGTTGAATGAGGAAATTTAGTAGCTTGTGAGTTTCCCCATAATCATCGTTATAAATCTGAAAGCTTTTGGAAATGGTTAACTACTGCATATGGACAAGGGGTAATCACTGGTGTGTGGCCACACGGGGAGGTTCTGGAATACAGATTACTGGAAAATTTTCATCAGAGCAAAAAACTTGACCTTTGTATGTCTTGAGAAAAGGAACTGATGCCAGCCTGCTGACCATGTAGAGAGGGGTGAAAGGGGAGATAAGGATACAGGCTTCTGGGTCAGCAAGCTGAAGGAGCCAGAACTGGCTGGTCTTTCCTTGAAGATTAAAACGGAAAGCAAAGTAGATCGACAGGTGTCTTTGCAGCCTTGCCGAGGCTGTGAGAGGGGCTGCCTGATGTTCCTTTGGTGCCTTTAAATTGTACTTCTTCCCCAAACTGAACTTGGAACTTTTTTTTTCTTTTAAAATTATTGAAGGCTTTGCGTGGTGGCTCACGCCTGTAATCCCAGCACTTTGGGAGGCTGAGGTGGGTGGATCGCCTGAGGTCAGGAGTTTGAGACCAGCCTGACCAACATGGTGAAACCCCATCTCTACTAAAAATAGAAAATTAGCTGGGCATGGTGGCGCATGCCTGTAATCCTAGTCAGGAGGCTGAGATGGGAGAATCACTTGAACACAGGAGGTGGAGGTTGCAGTGAGCCAAGATCTTACCATTGCACACCAGCCCATTCAACAAGAGCGAAACTCCATCTCAAAATGAATAAATAAAATAAAATAATTTACAACACGTAATCATGCTAATGCCATACAACCAAGAAAAAACAAATTTGTTCTTGTGTTTACCTCTATGCACTGCTTTGTCTCCAATGCTGCAATTATGTTCTTTGCATGAGAAGCAAAACTGTATTCTGTCCCAAAGGTCTGAATCCCCTGCTAGAGCTCGTTGACTGAAATACCTAATGCTGTCTCATCATAACTTACCTGAAGCTGGAAGATTTGGCATGCTCTTACATGAACTATGTGAGGTAACAAAGAAGTAGTCCCTCCTCCCTCCTTTTAGAGCTGAAGGAACTGTAAAAGCTGAAGGCACATAAAAATGGACAAAACTTAGATGTTGTCCAATTCTGCCAAAGGCATTACAAGGTCTGGCCTTGCCCTCAACGATTAATGTTTGTTGTATCCTGTTTTTTGGAAGGAGAATAAAACAAGGAAGAATGTTTTTACATTTGATGGGAATGAATATAATTAAAAAGTGAAATGCTACTGGCTGTGTTAAGAAATCAATCACTTTAATTGGAAGGAAGATTCCTGGTTTCTGTCAGTAATTGGTTTCTTGATAATTTAAAGATGGAATCCCTGACAGTTTGTGATAAATTGGTTCCTTTGGGGCAAAAAAAGGTAAGAAGTTATAATTACCCCTGGATTATTCTTCCAGAGTGGACAGAAAATCTTGATCAAAGAGATCAGGAAAGAGATAGAAAAGCTAGAAATAAGCAGAGGCTTATTGAATCTATTTTAAGAAGCTGAAGAATAAAATTATTCATTTGCTATGACAAAAATAAGAGCTTGGGATATCTGAAACACTAGAGATGTAGATTGGATTTTCTAAGAAAATACGAAATTGGGCATATTACAAGAAGTTTATGTTTGCAAGAGTTAGGTTGTGCAGAAAACTCTGCTTATTTGTTAGCATGCAAAAGAATATTAACAACCTTAGACCTCACCTGGGGACAAGTATGGAATTTGTACTTGGAGTGTTTAAACATATAAGAAATCTACATTAGGTAGAGCGCCTATCTCTCCAAAAAAAAAAAACTTAGCTGGGCTTTGGGGTGGTGTGTGCCCGTAGCCCCAGCTACCGGAGGCTGAGGTGGGAGGATCACTTCAGGCCAGGAGGCTGGGGCTGCAAGTTGCTCCACTACACTCCAGCCTGGGTGACAGAGTGAGGCTCTGTCTAAAAAAAAAAAGAAACAGAAAGAAAAAGTATAGGCAAGTTTTGGCATCCTGTAGTTTGGGTTTGTTCAAGTTTATTTCTTCATGATTGTTTCAGGTTAAGCATTCTCGGCAGGGATCCCACGGAAGCGATACCGTGTCCTCCTCAGTACGTCCTGGCAGGAGGCACCTGATGTTGGTTTGTCTTATTGATGATATCGCCGCTGGTGTCTGGGTTCATGTGATGTCTGTGAGGTTTCTCCACTGTCAAGCTATTACTTGTCTCTTTGTAATTAATAAGTGATTATAAGGAGATGTTTTAAGACTGAATATCCTGATCTTCACCAAACAAATTGCATAGACGTTCCATAAAAAGGATAATACAAGAGGAATTATTTGATGGGAAAGGTGTAGTGATTTATTACTGCTTTTTCCCCAGTATTTTTTGTAACCTATTCTTCCTTCTCCCCCCAAAAAAACACCCTAAAATATGAGCAAAAATGTGCAAAAAAATACATTGGGAAGTCAAAATCGGTAGTTGTAGGATATATATTCCAGCAACTCTGAGAGTAACAAATGCATTTTGAGAATGTAAGTAGTCTGAGCAAGTGTGCTTTTTGGTGAATCAGGAAAGAAGGAAAAAAAAATTCCCTGATCAAAATATAGAGACTCAACATGGAGAATTTTCATTCCCTGTTTGGTCAAGTTTGTTTATCTCTCAGTATTTTCAGAAGTGCAGTTCTTTGATAACACCAAAGAACTCCATACCTTTAATCAAATGGCCAGATCATGAACCACACAGCCTGATTATGCTTTGAAAGCTATCATGTAACAACCTAAAGTTAAAGTTGCCCCTGATGGCTTTAGCTCAGCAGAATAGTCCCCAAGAAAATAATAAAACCTTGGCTTCCATCTAGCCGGATAAAAAGCCTAAGGCATCTTAAATGCCTGAGAAACGAGACTTGAAGTTGAAATCTAAGAAGTTACAGGTCATTTGGGGGGAGAAAAAAAAATGATTATCTTATCCAGCAGAGAGAACGGCAGCTAGAGCTGAAACACTCCCTTCTGCTCCCTTCCCCAGTTTAAAACCCTAGTTTCTTGAGGTTGAAAGTCCAGGGTTGAAGCAGAAATATGCAGAAGTTATTGGGAAAAGATGGGTGAGCAGCTTAATAATCTCAGGTAGCAAACATTCTGCTATAAAATACATAGGGAAACACTTTAGGATTTCAGATGCATTTACATCTAGGGCAATATTGTACATTTTCTAAGGAAATAGGTTCAACTTAAGGCTTCAGCTGTCACCCCCTAAATTAAGCCCCAAATACAACTAAATTAAGTTGTATTAATATAACTAAATTAAGTTGTAATAATATAACTAAATTACAACTAAATTAAGCCCCAAATACAACTGCACATTGTATAACAGATACAGTAGTTATTCAGCATTCTCCACCAGCAGGGTTCTCACAGATTCAGGGACAAGGAAAACAATGAAGGTTTTGTATCAATTAGGATTTTGATGTTCACAATAAATAAAAAACTTGATCCAAACTGCCTAAAGCAAAAGAAAAAAAAAAAGAAAAACATATTGTTGATTGATATAATCTGCTCTTGCAGTAAATGATCCAGTCCCACAAGAGCAAGAACTCTCTCTCTCTGGAGAGACTGAATTAATCCCTCATGAGGGCAGATCCTTCCAGACTCAAATGCCTCTTTTCCAGTTTGTCCCTGGATCTAAACAAACAAACCAAAAAGATCCCACCACCTCTCAACACCTTTACATTGGCAGTTAAATTTCAACATGAATTTTCAACAAGACACACCATATCTAAATCAGAACTCAGGGTCAGCCCCAGGTCTGGTTTGCTCTAGAGGACCCGCCTTTTTAGGGCTCAGTGACTTTGCCCTTCTTTATATCTTGTTTTATTCTAACCACAGACATTCCTTACATTGCCTATTCAGAGGTTGCCAGGTGATGAAAACAGGTATCTCAGCCTCCCCAATGATGGTGTCGAGCCTTGTTCCTATTGGACTGTCTTAGGTCAGGTTCTCACTCCTAAACCAATGAGGAATAGCCATGCTAATTGGCAGGAATAAAAATCAGGTCTCACTCTGGGGCTGGGCGTGGAGTCAAGCACACCTAAGCCATACGGAAGCCTGAGTAGTTTGCCAAATAAACTCTGCTTTCTTTTGCCGTCTTGGAGCTTACAGCCTAGCTGGGGAGCCAGACATTAACAAGTAAACAACTGGATGTAAAATCTGAAGCCATTTGAAGCTGTGAGACTGTATGTCAGAGGGGCACCATCCAGTGGAAGATAGGAGGTAACATTTGAGCTAAGATCTGAACGGCAGAGCAGAGGTTAATTTTTTTTAAAAAGTGATCAAGGAGAGACAAGAAATTTGGGTATATTTGAGGGTACATTTTTCATTTGACTTTCTCTTAAGAGAGTTGGTATGTGATACTCAAAATATGCAAGCAATATGGTACTCTTCAGAGGCTGCCATTCTTACAAGTGGCCTCAGGAGCAAGCACTTTCATATATTGTTGATGGAAATACAAAAAGGTATAACTCTGATGAAAGGCAATTAGACAATGTCTTAACAAATACATGTGTATTTAACATTTGACTTGGCAACCCCATGTCTAGGAATTTATCTTCTAGATAAATACATACTTCTAACAATATGAAAATACATATGCATAAAAAGTTATTTGATGGCAGCATTATTTATACTTGCTCACTCATTAGGAACTACCTAAAATGCTCAAACAGAGGAAATGGGTTCCACAAACTATGGCACATTCAAAAAATAATTTTTTTGAGGAGGGGGATGGAGTTTTGTTCTTGTTGCCCAGGCTGGAGTGCAGTGGCGTAATCTCGGCTCACTGCAACCTCTGCCTCCCGGGTTCAAGCGATTCTCCTGCCTCAGCCTCCCGAGTAGCTGTGATTACAGGCATGCGCCACCATACCAGGCTAATTTTGTATTTTTTAGTAGAGACAGGGTTTCTCCCTGTTGGTCAGGCTTGTCTCGAACTCGCAACCTTAGGTGATCCACCCAGCTCGGCCTCCCAAAGGACTGAGATTACAGGCGTGAGCCACCCGTGCCCAGCCACAAAATGAAATATTAAAATATTAATACCATGCACTATAAGATGGTCCACTCACTGGAATAGGGGACAAAGGAAGAAGTGGGTATTGTGCATCATTTGCCTGTTTGATTCAGATGCAGTTCCTGGCTTTCCACTTCTCTGTTCAGTGTCACAAGGGGCTGGCCCTGAAAATGCCACCTCTCAGAGCTCCTTGCCAACTCTTCTAGGTAGGTTCAGCCCATGGAAAGCATTGGCGGGAGACTGGAGAACAGAAGCAAGAGAGAAGCCAGCGTGTTTCCTCCTCTGTGTCTACTCAGGCTGCTCCTCACCAGGCAGCTCTGTGCTAGGGCTGTGATCACACCATCTCCTTCAGTGCCCCCCAGCCATGGGGTGGCTGTGGCTTCCAGCTGTTGTGACTCTGTGGACTGTCTTGACCTCTCGTTTGGCCTTTTGGCTTTTCTATCATCAGAGGAAATATGCTTCACTGAATGACCTTTCATGGGCTGTTTTTCTGACCGAACATTGACTGATATGGGTGAGTTGAGTTTCAAGTGTCTGTATGAGACATTCAAAGGGATGTGTTTCACAGGAAATCATATATAAAGGTCTAAAGCTGTGGAGAGAGGTCTTGGAAGGAGACAGATTTCAGCAGGGGAGTGGAGGAGATCCTCCAGAGAGACAGCCAAGGAAGAGAGCAGAGGACCAGACACAGAACCCGAGAACCGCCAACAGAAGAAGTTCAGAAGAGAAGCTCAGAAGTGTTCTGAGCTTCTGAACACCAAAGAGAAGCTCAGAAGAGGACTGAGAGGGCATGATACGAGGGGAGGGATAAAACAATCAGGAGGTGTCGGTGCAGAAACCCAGGGAAGAGCTGTTTTCAAGCTAGAGGCATCATCTAAGAGGTTCAACTCTGCTTGAAGGTCACAAAAGATAAGGAGTGAGACATAGTGCTTGGGATTTGTCAACAAACAAATCATCATGAGCTTCAGGGAGAGCAGTTCCTGTAGAATAGTGGGGCAGAAACCAGACTGCAGTGGACTGAAGGGGAGAGGGGAGGGGCGCAACAGAAGCCAGGTCGAGAAACCCAGTGGTGAAGGGAAATACTAGAGGACTGAACAGAGGGACACCAAGGACAGAGGAGAGGGAGGGCGTTTCCCCCAGGGGAGAGCCTGTGGCTATTCCAACGTGGGCAGGAAGGAGTCAACAGAGAAGGAAAGTGTAGGATGTAGGAAGAGAAGATGGCCTGCTGAGCCCACAAAAGGCTGGGCTCCTGGCTTTCCTAGGAGGCCGCTAACTGGACGTTCCCTTTCTGTTGCTTTCCATAAACTCTCTGGACTCCTTGGGTCTGCAGCCCTTGATTCACTTGCCTTTCTTTCTCTTCTCTTTCAGTGTATGTAAGTCATATGTGATGGGAAGGTTAGTTTCTTTTTAAAAAAATTATTATTATATTTTTTCAGAAATGGGGTCTTGCTATATTGTTCTGGCTGGCCTTGAACTTGTGAGCTCAAAAGACTCTCCTGCCTCAGCTTCCTGAGCAGCTGGGACTATAGGCACGTATCATAGTGCCCAGGACAAATTTTGTTTTTTTGATTGAGAAATAATAATTATACATATTCATGGGGCACATGGTGATATTTTGGTACATATAATGTATAGTGATCAGGGTAATTAGCATATCCATCATCTGAAACATCATTTCTTTGTGTTGGGACCATTCAATATTCTTCTATTTGAAACTATATGTCATTGTTAACTATAGTCATTCTACAGTAGTATTGAACATTAGGACTTATGCTTCCTGTCCAGCTGTAATTTTGTAGCCTTTAACAAATCTCTCCCTATCCTTCCCTTCCCACTATGGCGACCAAAAAAATCCCATTGATAATGGTTAATTATTTTTGAATAATTCCCTAGGCCTATATCGTTTGGGAAACCTACATGATTATTTCTCAAAGAGCCAAAGTAGTCAATTCTTCCCTTAGAATTAGGAGAGCTTGCTGTTTCTTTGAGAACCAGATGAAGGGGTCGCTTGCTCTTAGGAATAATTTTGCTTGTGTAGAGCAGGCATAACTCTACCTATACCCTCTTAGGGTCATGGCTGGGCTTGAGAACTAAATTGACATAAGGTAAATGAACAGAAGAAAAGCATTTCAGTTTTACGTGACATGAGAGTCCTTACAAAGAAATGAAAACCCAAACGCTTTCATATTAGGTCGAACAAAGAGAGGCAACTGTGGAAAAGTAACTAAATTTATATGGGGAGGCCAAAAGAAGATAAGAATTATTTGAACAAGGTCTGTGTGTACAGAAATCTCCTTGCCATGACTCCCCATCGACTGGTGCATCCTTCATCCCACATGACTGGTGCATCTTTCATGCAGGAGGTTTTATCTTCTGCTTTTAGAAAGAAATGGAAAGATTAGGATGTTCTTCTTGCATCTGCTATTTTTAAAGTGCCTTTTGCTCACAATAATTCTTATACCAAAGTGGCATATTTTGGGATGCATATTCTGTCACCCATCACTTGAAAAATGCAAAAAGCAAGATGCTTCTGCAGTGAGAGGCTCCGAGGACCGGGGCTTCCTGAGAGAACAGAGATTGACATTCCCTGTTTCCCCATGACTCTAGGCTCTGAGCTCATTGAGCAGAATGGTGAGTGAAGTCACAGATGTGGTTTCAATAATCATTTTCTCTCTTTTTAATTCAGAACAAATTTAATTGAGTTTATATAAGATATATAAATTAAATATCCATATTACCGGCTTGGCTGTATCCTCATGATCGCCCTTCCCTTGTTCTTTTCCTATGTCCACTCCCTTTGGGCTTTCAGAACTCCATCCCATGTCGTTGGTCCACCCAGCTGCTCCACTGAGTGTGTCTTCCTCCTTTTCATTTGGTTGTTGGTGACAACCTGTGTTTCTCCCCGACTCCTAGTGGTCTCATCCCTCTCTAGTGGCTGTAAGCCTAGGGTGATGGATTTACTTTGAGCAAGTGACTGTCAGCTCCATGGATAGGTGGAAGTGATGAGGCCACCTGAGTGAGCCAACCCTGAGTTATTTATACTGATAGGTATCATGGAAGATGGAAGAAATAGCAGCCACACAGAGCCTCAGAAATGTAGGCTGGGATCCACATGTTACACACCCAGCCTTGCCTTTCGCGGTTCTCTGTTTTGACTCTAGTTAGATTTCTGTCCTTTTCGTTTCTTAGAAAGGTCAGTACCAGCCCAGGGATAGTCCCCCAGTTCTTCCTACTGCCAAGCCCTAGTTAAGCTTCATATCCACCTCCTTGAGTTGCCCTGTCAATCACTTTAACATGGGGAGTAACTTCCTGCCCTAGGCTATGAGTAAAGAAATCAGTATTTCTTTATTGATAATCTTAATGCTTTGTTTTCTTCCAAATATGTACAACTCATATAATGGATTTGTCATTGAAATTATACAAAGAACCAAACATATAATTCCCGTTATATCCTAGAGGCACCAGTTGCTGTTAAATTGACTTGTTTCTTCACTGCTCTTATTCTTCAGACTGTTTTCTCATCCAAGTCTGTTTTCTTCAGATGATTGTCTGAAATATATTCTTCAGACAATCATATGTATTTATAGAAATATATAAATATACTTATATATTTAATTAGTAATTTTAAATTATTTAATTTTAAAATTAACTAATTTGAATTTAAAATTTTAATATGTATTAATTTATATATTTAATATATTCATATATAATATATAAAATATTTTGTGAGTTTGGATAGATGATTTTATTTTACCCTCAATTTCAGTTCACATTGTTTACTCTCTAATAATCACTGGAGTGCTATTTTCAATATGTCCACACAGGGATTCACAATAACAAAAATGCTTTTGAAAAATAATATCTTATATTTGCAGAGGAGCTCATACAGCATATTCACATACTCTTAATTCTTTCCCAAAACCAAGCTGATCCTGGCTGGAACTGTTTCTGCATCTGTGAGGTCAGCTAGGGGTTGGCTATCAGCGCAGCTAATGGGGCTCTCATCGTCCAGCAGGTCTCTGGAGCTCTTGCCTGTGGCTGCAGCAGGGCTCCACGTGGGAGAATAGAAGATACAAGTCTTCCAGAGGCCTAGGCTCCCAAGTGGCCCATCATCATTTCTGCTACATTCTTTTTTTTTTTTTTGAGACAGGATCTTACTGTCACCTGGGCTAGAGTGATCTCAGGTCACTGCAGCCTCAACCTCCTGGGCTCAAGCAATCCTTCCACCTCAGCATCCCAAGTAGCTGGGACTACAGGTACGTGCCACCACGCCCTGCTATTTTTTTTTTTTTTTTTTGTATATTTTCTAGAGATGGAGTTTCATCATGTTGCCCAGGCTGGTCTTGAGCTCCTGGGCTCAAGCCGGCTGCCTGCCTCAGCCTCCCCAAATGCTGGAACTACAAGCGTGAGCCACTGCACCCAGCCATTTCTGCTGCATTCTATTGGCCATAGCAAGTCAGATTCAACCCAGATTCACAGGATGGGGAAACAGACTCCATCTCTTGATGGGAGAAGCTGTAAAGTCACATTGCTAAAGGGGAGGATATAAGGAGGAGACTAGTTGGAACCATTTTTGCAATTTTTGAAGGTAACTGCTATCTTACTCAAGGAGGTCACAAAATCTCTCACTTTTCTTTCTTTCTTTTTTTTTTTTTTTTTGAGACAGTCTCACTCCGTCACCAGGTGCCAGGCTGGAGTGCAGTGGCGTGACCTCGGCTCACTGCAACCTCCGCCTCCCGGGTTCAGGCAATTCTCCTGCCTCAGCCTCCCGAGTAGCTGGGACTACAGGTGCGTGCCACCACACCCAGCTAATTTTTCTGTATTTTTAGTAGAGACGGGGTTTCACCATGTTGGCCAGGATAGTCTCGGTCTCTTGACCTCGTGATCCACCTGCCTCAGCCTCCTGAAGTGCTGGGATTACAGGTGTGAGCCACCGCGCCCGGCTACCTCTCACTTTTCAAACCTCCCGGATTTCTAAAAATCTTCATCTCTGGCTTGGAGGTCCCTAAAAATTCTCTATCTATTTTGGTGAGGGGACATTTTGTGACGAGTATTGTCTTGCTACATGAGTAGTTCTATTATTGGCATTCCCTTGCTACTCATCCATTATTTATAATGCTTTCCTGTGCAATTATATTTCTGTGTATCTTTTGAGAAATAAATTGCACAGGTCCCTTCTCCTTCTCACTTCCTAGAGATGTTATAGAGGCAGTAAAAGTGTCCAAATTTGTGAGAAATTGGAATAATCAAGAGTTACCTGGATGGAATGCTATTAACGATAGCAATTCACACTAGAGTACCTTTCATCGGAGACACTCAGGGTCTGTTAACAGATTAAAAGTACTAAAAGACACCGATCTAGAGAATTTTCATTATCTTGTGCTCTAAAAACTCAGAATTTCATTGGTTTGAATGGGCCTGAAAATACATTTTTATTACTAGGGGCATAGAAACCTCTAGCAGCATTCTTAATAAAGCAAGGTGAGTTATAAGCAACCGTCAGATGAAGGGTAAATGTACCATACTCCATTTAAAGAAAAATACAATATAAAAGCCTTAGCATGGAAGAAAATCTTTATATGATCTTTTAAGAAAACTCAAGAAAAATAAAGACATGACACGATATTAAATTTAAAGCCAGGGACTTAGAAGCAAAGAAAAGCAAAGAGTCTGATTAAGGTTGTTGCATTGTTCTGGCATTTTTTATGTCTCCCCCGTTTCTCTGGCCTTTTTAGATCATAAGCTTTTAGGGCACATAGAACAACTCCATCTTGATGTAGTACTGAGCAAATGCACCAAGAGGTTCTCAATAAATGGGCATTAAATCCTAAGTCCAGAAGGGACCTTGAGATACCCTCTATTCACTCCCTACTACTTGCGGTGGTACTGTGTTTTAACCAACCCAGAAAAACAGATTCCTTTTTCTTTAAATCTCTAAATTGAGAGGCTCCACAATATGAATTCGCTTCTCACCTTTGCCTAGTGCTGTCTTTGATGTCAGTTTCTTTTTGTTGTGGTAAAAAACACATAACAAAATTTACCATCTTAACTATTTTTAAGTGTCTAGAATAGTAGGGTTAACTATACACACAGTGTTATGCTACAGATCTCTAGAGCTTTTTCAACCTGCTAAATTGAAACTCTATACCCATTGAACAACTACCATTCTTCTTCCCTTCCTTCCCAACCCCTGGCAACCACCACCCCACTTCCTGGTTCTAAGAGTTCGACTGTGTTAGATACTTCATATGCAGTATTTGTTTTTGTATGACTTGCTTATTTCACTGAGCAAAATGTCCTCAAGATTCATCCATGTTGTTGCATGTGATATAATTTTCTTCCTTTTAAAGGCAAAATAATATTCCAGCCGGGTGCAGTGGCTCACGCCTGTAATCCCAGCACTTTGGGAGGCTGAGGCGGACGGGTCACCTGAGGTCGGGAGTTCAAGACCAGCCTGACCAACATGGAGCAATCCCTTCTCTACTAAAAATACAAAATTAGTCAGGTGTAGTGGCACATACCTGTAATCCCAGCTACTTGGGAGGCTGAGGCAGAAGAATTGCTTGAACCCAGGAGGTCTGGAGGTTGTGGTGGGCTGAGATCACACCATTGCACTTCAGCCTGGGCAACAAGAGCAAAATTCTGTCTCAAAAAAAAAGAGAATATTCCATTGTATGTATAGACCCTATTTTGTTTATCCATCATCCATCAATCACATTTGGGTTGCTTCCACCTGTTGGCTATTATGAATAATGTTGCTATGAACATGAGTGTACAATGTTCCTTTGAAACCCTGTTTTCAATTATTTTGTATATATTTCAGAAGTGGGATTGTTGGATCATATAGTGATTCTATTTTTAATTTTTTTAAAGAATCTTCATACTGTTTTCTATAGCAGCTGTACCATTTTATATTCCCGCTAATAGTGTACAAGGGTTCCAGTTTTTCTGCATCCTCTCCAACGCTTGTTGTTTTCTGTTTTCTTCGTAGTGGTTTTCCTAATTGGTGTGAAGTGATATCTCATTGTGGTTTATATTTGCATTTCCTGGATGGTTAGGGATGTTGAACATTTTTTTCATATGTTTGATGTCCATTTGTATATTTTATTTGGAAAAATATCTATGTAAGTTGTTTGTTCATTTATAAAATTTTTTTTTAATTAAAAAAATTTTTTTTTGAGACGGAGTTTTGCTCTTGTCGCCCAGGTTGGAATGCAGTGGCATGATCTCAGCTTACTGCAACCTCCTCCTCCTGCGTTCAAGCTATTCTCCTGCCTCAACCTCCAGAGTAGCTGGGACTACAGGCACATGCCACCATGCCTGGCTAAGTTTTGTATCTTTAGTAGAAGACAGGGTTTCATGATGTTGGCTAGGCTAGTCTTGAACTCCTGACCTCAGGTGATCCAACCACCTTGGCCTCCCAAAATGCTGGGTTATTTTTGTTGTTGCTCAGTTATAGTTTATAATCTGGTTATTAATCCAGTTATTTACCATATTATGTGGTTTACAAATATTTCTTACCATTCTATATTGCCTTTTTTCTGACTGATTGTTTATTTTGATGGGCAGAAGTTTTAAAGTCTGTGTAATCACATTTATCTATTTTGCTTTTGTTGCCTGTGCTTTTGGTGTTGTATACAAAAAGTCATGCCAAACCAAATCTAATGTCATGAAGCCTTTCCCCCATGTTTTCTTCTAGAAGTTTTATAGTTGCACATTTTACATTTAGGTCTTTAATTAATTTTGAGTTAATTTTTTATATGGTATAAGGTAAGGGCCCACTTTCATTCTTTTGCATGGGAATATTCCATTTTTACAGCACCATTTATTAAACAGACTATCCTTTCTGCATTGTGTAGTTAGGCTCCCTTGTGGAAGGTCATTTAACCACATATGTGAGGGCTTATTTTTGGATCCTTTATTCTGTTCCATTGGTCCATGTGTTTGTCCTATTTCCAGTACCATTCTGTTTTGATTACTGTAAGTTTGTAATATGTTTTGAAATCATGAAATGTCAGGCCTCTAGGTTGTTTTTCTTTCTCAAGATTGTTTTGGTTATTCAGGGTTCTTTGGGGTTCCATATAAATTTTAGAAATATCACCCCCATTTCGGGAAAAAAAAAGAAAGAAAGAAAATGCCGTTGAGGATTTGGTAGGAGCTGTGTCAGACCTACAGATTGCTTTGGGTAATATGGATATTTTAACAATATTGAGTTTTTCAGTCTATGAACATGGGATGTCTTTCCACTTATTTGTGTCTTCTTTAATTTCTTTCAGTTTTGTTTTGTAGTTTTTAGAATACAAGTGTTTTGCTTCCTTGGTTAATCCTAGTCATTTTGTTCTTTTTGATGTAATTATGTATGGCTTTATTTTCTTAATTTCCTTTTTCAGATTGTTCATTGTTAGTGTATAGAAATGCAATTGATTTCTGTGTGTTGATTTTGCATTCTGGCCCCAGGAGCAGAAAATGTCTGCAAGGTGAATACTATAATCCACTTGCTTCATGAACATTGGCCTGTACCACAAAGTCAAGGTGAGAAGAGCCCTGTAGGCTTTGACTCCAGCTCCACGTTACTAGAGTTGGAGGTAGATGATCTGGGTTTAAAAACTGATTCTCCCAATTGCTACCTGTGCGATCTTGGGTGAGTTATTTAACCTCTCTGTGCCTTTCTCTCTATCAGCAGCATGGGCATAATAATAGACCTTTCCCTAGAAGGCTGTTTTGGGGATTAAGTGAGATAATAGATGTATGCCCATAGCATCACCAGGGCAAAGTAAGCATGAGTGCACATTACCTCAGCTCTTATTTATTTATTTACTTACTTATTTTCTTATTTACTTATTTATTTATTCATTTTGAGATGGAGTCTCACTCTTGTTGCCCAGGCTGGGGTGCAATGGTGCGATGTGGGCTCACTGCAACCTCTGCCTCAGCCTCCTGAGTAGCTGAGATTACAGATGCACACCACCATGCCTGGCTAATTTTGTATTTTTAGTAGAGACGGGGTTTCACCATATTGGTCAGGCTGATCTCGAACTCCTGACCTCGAGATCCGCCCACCTTAGCCTCCCAAAATGCTGGGATTACAGGTGTGAGCCAATGCTACCGGCCTTCAGCTTTTATTTTTATTAGGAGACAGGTATTGTTAGAAGATACAGTGTAAACAGGACTAAACGTACTGTAAAACAAAAGCTCCTCCAACGATTATCTGCGTCCTTTCTTCCTGAAGCTTGGACAAATAGGAAGGGAATGGCTGGAGTAAATAACCCCACAGTAGGGACCTCTTGCATCCAGCAAACAGGGTCTAAGAATTGCTACAAGGG
This sequence comes from Plecturocebus donacophilus, assembly GCA_004027715.1. NCBI lineage: Eukaryota > Metazoa > Chordata > Mammalia > Primates > Pitheciidae > Plecturocebus > Plecturocebus donacophilus. The sequence continues at coordinate 27,098 of PVKP010001182.1, forward strand.
CAGGTATGTCAGTCCCTGTCACCCCAGGCCTTCCCTTTGATTTCTCTCCCTTATTCTCTGTAGGTGGATTTCCCTTTTACTGCAGGAAGAGAGAAGGAACTTGCATTAAAACTAAATCTGTGCTTACTTGGAAACTTCATGACTTTTTAAACTGAAAAAACTCCTGACCAAGAGAAAGGAGCCGATTCAGGATAGGCTTTAATTGGCTATTAGAGCACTTACTGGGTGGTGGAAACCGCTCAACCTTTGGCTTCAGGCCGTGCAGGGCACCCATGGCAGGCATTAATAGCCCATTAACGCACACTCTGTCACTGCTTTATTTCCTAATTAATACTGCCTGTTTTAGGGATAGCAGAACACAGCTATAAAATTGTTTTATCTATTGCTCCAGCAATGAGAGAGAGAAAAAATGTTATTAGCATCTCATGCCTGTCACACATTTGTGGCTGGACTAGAAAATCAGAAGGATCAGTATGGGATTTATTTTCTGAATCTTCACCCCAGGGTGGAGAAAGATGAATCCCAAACCAAACCCCAAGGGAGCCAGAATTTTGATGGTATCGTCAGCTCTTGAGTTTCCTTTAGCATCTCAGAAATTTGTGAAGTAGAAAGAAATGATCAAAGGCAGGGCAAATTAGCCTCATTCTCCTTTCAGGCTTGAGGAGAAAGAGAAGGGGAGGAGGACTGCCACGTACAACTGGGCAGGTTGTGCACCGTGCAAGGGTGGGGGGTGGGGGGGTAGGAGGTGCCTCTAAGACAGCCCAATTGATACCATAGATGTAGAATGTTTACATATCTTGCCAGGTGTGATGGTTCATGCCTGTAATCCCAGCATTTTGTGAGGCCAAGGCAGGCGGATTGCTTGAGCTCGGGAGTGTGAGAGCAGCCTGGGCAACATGGTGAAATCCTGTCTCTACAAAAAGATACAAAAATTAGCCGGGCATGGGTGGTATGTGCCTGTGGTCCAAGCTACTCAGGAGGCTCAGGAGGGCAGATCACCTGAGGTCAAGAGTTTGAGACCAGCCTAGCCAACATAGTGAAACCCTGTCTCTACTAAAAATACAAAAATAGCCAGGCATCATGGCACATGCCTGTAGTTCTAGCTACTTGGGAGGCCAAGGCAGGAGAATCACTTGAACTCAGGAGGTGGAGGTTGCAGTGAGCCAAGATCACACCATTGCACTCCAGCCTGGGCGACAAGAGCAACTCTGTCTCAAAAAAAAAGGAAAGTTTATGAATTTGTATTGGGCTACATTCAAAGCCGTCTTAGGCTACGTGTGGCCCATGGGCCATTGGTTGGAGAAGCTCACTCTAGTCCCCGGACTGTACAGCAGGAAAACGTTGAACAATACAAGTCTGATCTGCAAGAGCTTAGTGTCGGGGGAGGGCAAGAGACAAATAAATAATTCTGTCTTTGTACGTGTATGAGTGAGGCACTGCCTGCTGCCTGCGGTTCTCAAAGCGAGGTCGTGTGGAGCAGCAGTAGGAGAGTTACCTGGAGTCTTATTAGAAATGCACGGTCTCAGGGCACATCACTGATCCGCTGAATCTTAGAGTCTGAGTCTGGGGAAGGATCTGCAATCATGTTTTAAGATGCAGTGTAGGCTGTTCTCTGCATGAAGTTTAAGAATAATTGTTGGAGAGGATATGAGAATGGGTTGGATGCAGTGTCTGCCAGGTAACAGATGGGCACATGGGCTCAAGAGTTAGACAACTGTAGATTCCTATCTCAAGCCAGAGACACTGAGTTCCAATCCCTGCTCTGTTCCTGATACCAACCTAAATAGCAGGGAGAGGCTCTCTAAAAGAAAATGATGTCTATATGGGAGTAGAAAAATTAATTACAATTGGAAATTAATTTTCTCAGTTTCAGAGGCTGGAAGTCCAAAATCAAAGTTTTGGAGGTTTGGTTTCTCCTGGGGCCTCTCTCCTTGGCTCACAGACGCCATCTTCTCGCTGCATCCCCACATGGCTTTTTCTCTGAGATCACACATCCCTGGTGTCTCCTCTTCTTTGTAAGGTCACTGGTCAGATTGGATTAGGGCCCACCCTATTGCCCTTATTTTAACGTAATTACCACTTTAAAGGCCCCATCACCCATGTAGTCACACTCTGAGGTTCTGGGAGTTAGGGCTTCAACAGATGAATGTTTTGGGGGGACACAATCCCATTCATAACACAGGGAAAGAACCTAATAACATAGGCTGGGCATGGTGGCTCATGCTTGTAATCCCAGCACTTTGAGAGGCCGAGGAGGATGGATCACTAGAGATCAGGAGTCCAAGACTAGCCTAGCCAACATGGTGAAATCCCCTCTCTAGAAAAAAAATACAAAAATTAGCCAGGCATGGTGGTGTGTGCCTGCAATTCCAGCTACTTGGAAGGCTAAGGCAGGAGAATCGCTTGAATATGGGAGGCAGAAGTTGCCGTGAGTTGAGATAGCGCCACTGCATTCCAGCCTGGGCGACAGAGTGGGACTCTGTCTCAAAAAAAAAAAAAAAAAAAAAAAAAAAAAAAAAAAAAAAAAAAAAAAAAAAAAAAGCCTACGTAGACTGTGTTTCACTGTGAAACCAGGTGAAATGAGAACCACAATCTCAGGCATAAAGCCTCCTCCCTTCTCCTTCCCCATAAGATTCAAGGTAAGAGCTCAGGGCCAGTTTTGCACCTACCTTAGTTATGTTCCCATGCCAATAAACAGTAGATGTTTCCCTCCCTTCACTTGCCTTTTCTAGCTATTTAGGGGCATGTTAGAGTCACACTCTGACATGATCACATATCTTAGATTTTTTCGGACAATCATGATTTTAAACATTTTTGTCTGGTTGTCCACCTAAGATCATGTCATTTTTCATACAACAGGGAAATTTGGTTTATAAATTATGGCCACAGTGCCCACTGCACTTAAGATGGCAACTTGGAGGGGTGGGGAGGGAATGGCAGGTGACGGGGGCAAAGCCAGCAGACAGAAAGAGGAGCAGAGAAAATCTGGAGCTCTAGAACAATCCTGGGATAACAATAGTTCACTGTAGCAGCAAGCACTAGTCTCTGGTTTACTGATAACTATTTCTCAAAGAGTCTACTAGAAGGAACACTGAATCCACAATTTTCTAGCTGTAACATGGAAATTTTAATGCCTGTTTGTTTTCTTTGAAGGTTATTTCAAGAAGGAATGCTAATGCCAACAAAGCCCTTTAACAATGAACTGAAGTAAGTTGGAAAGTATCACTTTTGCTCTTCATAACTACCAGGCAGCGGCTCTATGTACACTGGAGTGTCTCTGAATGCTGGAACTATAAAATGATCCTCTTTATACCTGCAAAATATTCTTGTGCCATGTGTGCAGATGATTAGGGTCCAGCTCTCAGGCCTCGCCTGGGAGCCACTGCATGAGAGGTTCAAATCGATACACATTACCGCATCCTCAAGGGTCTTTGGCAAACGCCTATGGATTACTTTGCAGAAGGCATTTGTTAATTGGACAGCAGACCCTGAGTGGCAGGAACAATGAACTTGTCAGCTGGGAAAAATTCCTTCGAAAATCAACAGATGCAAGCGAGCCAGTCTCAGCGGTGAGGGAGGGCTGATTAGAACGTGGCTTGTATTTTGGACAATAAACTCTATTTATGATAGTCTCCCGGTCATTAAAATCTCTGCTGTAAGAGAAAACGGAGGCTATTAACTTCTTCGGAAAAAAACCACAGGGGAAGAGTGACCATTTCTTTTATAAGCAGAAGGGAAGGTTCTGCTCAATAAAGATCAATTAAACATCTCTGTTAAAAGGCTGCTTGGGAGCCGGTGCCAATAGAAATTCTGCCATATTAGGCCCATGCTCCTTCATTCCCTCCACCCTTCCCCATCTCTGTATTTTGCTCTGGGGAAAATTTTAAGAGGACACTGGCTATTGTAATTGCAATAAGGTGACCTAGCTCTCACATCTATGGCTGAATGATCTTTGATGCTGAATTACTTCTCATGCGTTCAGCAGGGGCATCCCCAGACACCAGCAGGCAAATCATATGCTTCTCTGGACTCAACTGAACATCAGCCATCTTCATGAGGGAGTTAAAAAAAAAGGCACAATAATAGGTACCCCAGAAGATTACGTGGTGGTCAGAGCTACCAAATCCTGGAATGCAGGAAGAGCTTGAGGGGCCCTGGGTGGTTCATTGTGTAAAGAGCATAGTTCAAAGCTCTGTAATTCCAACCATTTTCCACTTGAAGCCTCATCCTAGTCCTTTAAAATACTGTATGTTTCTATTCTTATGTTTACACTGTGTCCTATCATGTAAGCTCTAACTCTTGTTCAGAATTAACTGCCCTGTTTTCTGAGCTCCGGTACAGTCCTCTTACACTTCAATTATCATACTTGCCTAAAAGTTAATTTTTCAAATATCTGTGTCTTGTCCAAGATGTAAACTCCTTTTTTATCTTCTTATACCATCTCATCCATTCATCCCGATAATTGGTTTGAGACTTTGAGTATTACAAGTGTGTTGGAATAAGCTTGCAAGTATCACAGTCTGCGTCTTGACAGTCACCTTCCTAAGAGGAGGGCTTGCACTTTGGCTGGAGTTGGGTGAGAATCCATGTCCAATGAATGAATATGGCTTTCAGGGGGACACTTCCATTTTCATTTAAAACCAGAAATTGTTGGACTTAATCATCACCAGCAGTAATTCAGACATCAAAGCTCTAGGCCTCTCTGTATTAGTTTTCCATTGTTATGTATCAGGTTACTACAAATGTAGCAGTTTACTATAACAAAAATTTATGAGCTCACAGTTTTTAAAGGTCAGAAGAAAAGGCCTGGTGTGGCTGAATTCTCTGCTCTGCTCAGTGACTCACTGGGCTGATGTCAAGGTGTTGGCCAGGGCTCTGGATCTCATATGGGGCTTGGAATCTTCTTCCAAGCTCAGTAGTTGTTGGCAGAACTCATTTCCTTGTGGTTGCAGGACTAGAAGCCCTTTCTTGCTGGCTGTCAGCTGGGGTACTCTCAGTTCCTAGAAGCCACCCACCTTCCTTGCCCCACAGCCCCCTTCATCTCTAAGCCAGCAATGGAGACTCTCCCCTCTACCTTGAATTCTCATTCCACAGTGTTTCTCTCTGTCTCTGACCCCTAACTCAGGTTTCAAGGGCTTAGTTTATTCAATCAAGCCTATCAGGATAATTGCTCTACCTTAAGGTCAACTGATTTGGGGCCTTATCTGTAAAATCCTTTCAGAGTAGCACTTAAATCAGTGTGGTTAAATAATTGGAAGAAGTGTGTCTACACCAGGATATGCCAGTCTTGGAGGCCATCTTAGAATTCTGCCTACCACATTCACCAATATGATAAGTTACAAGCTTTGCTTATCTGTCTGTGCTTCCTACCAAGTCCTCTCACTACGGCATGTAGTTATGTAGACAGAGGAGAGTGGCAACCTCCATCTGACATTTAAAGTGCTGCTTCTTGAAGAGGGAGGGAAGATTCTGCCCTGACTTTATCCTTCAATGTGAGTGATGTTTCATGGTGTTTGGAAGATGCTCTTGTAAAGCAGTGGCCTGATTGAGACATAACCTTAGTGAAATGACCACTAGCAAGCATTAAAGTCATCTTTGTAAAAATGGTATTATAAGCCAGGTACGATAACTTACGCCTATAATCCTAGCAATTTGGGAGGCTGAGGCGGATCACTTGAGGTCCGGAGTTTGAAACCAGCCAGCCAACATGGTGAAACCCCGTCTGTCTCTCTCTTTCTCTCTCTCTCTGTATATATTTTAATGAAATCCCAACTCTCTCTCTCTCTCTGTATGTGTTTTATATATATACACACACATATGTGTGTATATATATAAATATATAAATATAGAATTTAGATTTATAAATTTATAAATTATAATTATACATATATACTGTGTAAATATATTATATATCATATTTATATATTATATAATATATAAAAATATATTATATATTTACACAGTATATATGTATAAATATATTATAAAAATATATCAATATGATATATGATATTGATATATATAAATATGTACATATATAAATTTATAAATATAAATTAGCCGGGCGTGGTGACAAGTGCCTATAATCCCAGCTGCTCGGGACGTTGACGCAGGAGAATCGCTTGAACCTGGGAGGTGAACGTTGCAGTGAGCCAAGATTGTGCCATTGCACTCCAGCTTGGGCAACAAGAGCGAAACTCCATCTCAAAAAAAAAAGGTATTACGAATGGTCTAAGATAGGGGTCAGCAAACTATAGTCAGCCACCAGTTTTTATAAGTAAAATATTAGATCACAATCACGCCCATTCATTTGCAAATAATCTCTGGCTGCTTGTGTAGCACTACTACTAAGCTGAGTACTCAACTCTACTCTGACATCACAAAAATATTCTCTGGTCCTTTACCCTGGTGACTCTTGGTCTAAGACTGTTCCCATAGTTGCCTGATTGTAAGAATCACCTGAATCTTATCATCCATGTTAACAAGACAATTTCTGGTCCCAGCCTAGAGTCAGAATTTCCGGTGCGTGCGGGGCGGGCTTGAGAACACTGAGTCAGAACTTCCGGGGCGTGGGCGGCGGGGTTTAGAACGCCAAGTCAGAACTTCCGGGGCGTGGGCGGCATTGTTGTGAAGCTGTGCTGCGCAAGCTTCGCAGGTGATTCTCATCACCGCAGAAGGACTGGTTTCAGGCGTGTCTTCCTACCAGGTGAGGGAGAGCCTTTAAAAGAGGTGTAGCCATCAAGAGCACAGACTTTTTATTTTCACTGTCTGGGTCGGCTTCTCAGCAGTGCCTCGTGAAATATCACCATCTCAGGTAAGTTACATTTAACCGTCGGTTTAGTTACCTCAGAAATGAGGATAAGGATGAATGTTAGCATGCACATACATGCAGAGGTTCTAATATAAAGTGAGGGCTTCATATTGGCAACCCTCCGTAAGAGGAGCAGCAGAGTATACACATCAGAAAACCCAAAGGCAGCAAACACTCATGGATAAGGTGAGCCCGGGAGGCTTTACAACAATACTCCACGGTGCATAAGCTGCTCCGTCACAAAGAAAATCTTCCTGTAAAGCAATCTTATTAGAGTGCATCTAGGAGAGCAGAAAACCCCTTGGAAACTCAAAATTCCCTGCAGACCACTGAATATTGCAAGAGGGCAAAACTGATTAGGATATCACTGAGTTTGCAAAGGAATATTTAATTTTGTGATTGAAAACCCTGGTACTTAGCAGGAAACCCTTTTTCCCCCCTACCTCTGAGGTTAATGCTTTTAAAAATCGCCTGATGAGATCATGCAAATTCAGCCATCTATATAGCAGTTGAAAGAAAGTTTTTAGATACATTGCTATGCCTTTGCCACATAAATCCTCATAAGATACAGGACTCCAGTAATACTTCAAGTTACAAGGGAGTTTCATATTTTACTAAAAGGGAGAAAAATCAATCTTGAATCTTTTAGTCCAGTGACCAAAGAATCACTTAATTGATTTTTGTTCCACTACTCAGGTGGGTGTGCAATTTATCCTGATCTTATCTTATCTGATTTAAAGTTTACTTTTTCTGGGAAGTATTAATTTGAGTGTTATATGGACAGTACTGTAATACCAGGCCCTCTTTAAAGCCACGTTACACAGCTTATATAAACATCCCAGGATAGAGTTTCCTTTTTACTTTTTCTCAAATTTATAATTTGTTGGCTGCAAGTTATTCCTCTTTTCAACAGAAGAGGGAGGCAAAGTCTTGGTTAAAAACTAACTAAATAAAAAAGTGTACCTAAGAACCAGGCTAGAGGGAAAGGGATCTGTGCTTTTTTTTAGGTAAACAAGAACAGGATGAATTCTGCCAGGCATGATTTAGATTTGAAAAAAAAAATATTCAAATTGAGTGTGTTTTGCTGATTTAATATTTCAATTTCAGTTTCTAAAAAACTACCAGCTGGTATTATGCTCACTGCCCGGGCAACAAGATCATTAGAAGCCCAAACCTCAGCATCATGCAATAAAACCTGAACATGTACTCCATGAATCTAAAGTTAAAAAACTCACCTAAATATATAGTGTGAATCCTCTTTAGTGAAAAGCAAAACATAGTAACACACTGATATGTTAACCGTAATTACTTTTGTGTAGTTGTATTTTTGTTAAGTCTTTTCTATATAGTTTACGAATCTATGAGAATAAACATGTATTCTTTTTCTTTTCTATTTTGAGATGGAGTTTCACTCTTGTTGCCCAAGTTGGCATAATCTCAACTGACTGCAACCTCTTCCTCCCAGGTTTAAGCAATTCTCCTGTCTCAGCCTCCTGACTAGCTGGGATTATAGGAATGTGTCATCACGCCCGGCTAATTTTTTTGTGTTTTAGGAGAGATGGAGTTTCACCATGTTGGCTAGGCTGGTCTGGAACTCCTGACCTCAGGTGATCCACCCGCCTCGGCCTCCCAAAGTGCTGGGATTACAGGCGTGAGCCACCGTGCCTGGCCGAGAGTAAGCATGTATTCTTTCATAACCAAAATAAACTCTGCAGAGGGCAGGGGGAGGGATATTCATTTTTATGAAATGCAATGTTGGGATCTTGCTAATACCCTAAAAGACCGCAGGATGGACAGGGTACTTCGGGGTCTGATAACTCCCTAAGCAAACTGCCAGGCCAGCAGGCCACCTGGCTGACTCTGGGCTAGCTGCTACCGTATTTCTTTCCTCTCACTCCAGGGGAAAAGCTAGAGGTGCTGACCATGATTAGCTGCATGAGTTTCTGCTGGAATTGTCTGACTCTAGGAGATTCTCTTAGACTTTTAATGTCTCCCGGGCAGATGCCCCACCCCAACTCCCAGCGTTCCTATGGTTCACACCTGGTGCCATTCAGCTGTCAGGCCCTGCTTATAAGCCCCCTAGAAAGGCTGCGCCTAATAAGAAATTCAGAGGGGCTGTGCCTACATAGCCTAACTAGTGAGGCAGCCGTTGGGGCTAGAACTTTATCACCTGTGGGCTTCTGTCTCCTGTAGTTTCCAAGGGGAGGTGGGGAAGGAAAATGCAGGTCCTTATTTGATGGGAGAGATGAATGTTTGGGTTTTGGGTTTGTTTCACTTCAGAGATTCACTCATTCAGACACATAAGAGACTATAAGGTTTTTGTTGTTGTTGTTGTTGTTTGGTGCTTGGCGTCATGAAAACTCTGAGACGAAGGCATTGGAGTCAGCTGAACTGGGTTGAGTAGGATGCCATTTGCCAGCATTGTGACCTTAGGCAAGTCTCTTAACCTTTCTCATCTTTCATCTGTAGAATGGGAATTATAATACCTGTCTTGTCATCCTCAGAAACTGTTGTGAAGAGCCAGTGAAATATGCCTATGAAAGGGCTTTTGAAATGACAGAGTACTGTATATAGTGTGTGGGGGGAGGGAATGGTATCCCAGATTGAAGTTAGATGAGATCTGGAACTATGATAGGTCAAAAGAAGAGGGGAGGCGGGGCCAGGACTACCGAGGAGCAAGCAGGGTGCCAGGGTGCACAATTTGAGGGGGCACTCCTTACAGGGGCGTCCGTATGCCTCTTCTGAGTAGACAAGACCCTGTGAGGGCCTCCTTAAACTTATCTCACTCACCTTACTCTTAGTCCTGAGTGTAAGTAAAATATATGCCTATTAAAATCACAAATGCAAAATATGTTTGTTGTAGCAAAGCCTACTAGTACCTGATTTTGCAGAGATGTAATCACTGGGGCAGTGTCTTAGGCCTTGCATCATTTTTTTCTTTCTTTCTTTTTTTTTTTTTTTTTTGAGATGAAGTCTCGCTCTGTTGCTCAGGCTGGAGTGCAGTGGTGCAATCTTGGCTCACTGCAACCTCCACCCCCGGGTTCAAGCGATTCTCCTGTCTCAGCCTCCCAAGTAGCTGGGATTACAGGCACATGCCACCACACCCAGCTCGTTTTGTATTTTTAGTAGAGATAGGGTTTCACCACGTTGGTCAGGCTGGTCTCGAACTTCTGACTTCAAGTGATCTGCCCACCTTGGCCTCCCAAAGTGCTGGGATTACATGAGCCACTGTACCAGGTCTTCCTTGCATTTTTTCATCTAGGCTTCTTGCTCTTACTTCGTGGGCAGCACAGAAACATGCCAGAGAAACACAAATCTGATCTCAAAACCTTATTGGGTGTTCTATTTCTATATCTTCATTATAGATTTACTTGCAGATTCTGTGAAAGGATCACATGGTGCATGACACAGCAAAACTTACTTAAACCCTACTTTACCCAGGTTTCTCTCCCCTGGTCTGAGTCTTGCGGCAATTGCTCCACAATCTCCATTTCCCCTCCTAAAAGCACTAGGTACTTCTTTTTCTCTACCTCCTAGCTAGCTGCTTCCCTTCATCTAATACCTCCTCTTTCACTTTCATGTTGTTACAGATAAAACCATTTGGCCAGTCCAGGACTCTAACACTTGTCTATTACTATCTCCCAAATCACTTCTTGAGGGATCCGAGTGGTAAGAAACGATTTTTCTTTAGGGATAGGGAAGAAAGAATAAAGGTTGTCAATACTTCAGTAGGTTTTGTTCTGGACATAAACACATAGTTATGTATATCTACCCCACTGATTTTTAAAAATGGGGCCACACTAGGCTAGATGCAGTGGCTCATGCCTGTAATCCTAGCACTTTGGGAGGCCGAGGCCGGTGGATCACCTGAGGTCAGGAGTTTGAGACCAGCCTGATCAACATGGGGAAACCCTGTCTTTACTAAAAATACAGAAATTAGCCCAGCATGGTGGTGCATGCCTGTAATCCCAGATACTTGGGAGGCTACGCCAGGAGAATCACTGGAACCCAGGAAGCGGAGGTTGCAGTAAGCTGAGATCACACAACTGTACTTCAACCTGGGTGACAGAGTGAGACTCTGTCTCAAAAAAAGACAAAACAAAAGCAATGGGGCTACACTAAACCTAATGTCTTCTGATTCTTGTTCCATTTAACAATGTCTTAGAGATCTTCTATAGAAATACTTAAAAGCCAACCTCATTGTTTTTAACAGCTGCCTATATTTTGGAGTTATTTTAACCATTTCTGTCCTAGGAGATGTTTCTGTTTTTCCTTTTTCATCTTACAAATAATCTTCAGTGAAAATCCCCCTGCACTTTCTGTTTCCTTGCTCACCTAGTTTAATTTGCTGGGTGAAAGAGGATGCAAATTTCAACAGCAGATTATGGAAGGGGCATTTGGGAGTATAACATGGGATCGATCTGCCCCTAGTATTTTTCTTCCTGACCAGTCTCCACTGGATTCATCTTGGAATACAGTTTTCATTTATGGCTGAGGGGAACTAGAAGAGCTATTTTTCTAAAAAAAAAAAAAATAGTAATATATTGTAGCACAAATATTACTGTTTTGGGAGTAATCGCTCAGAAGAGGAATGAGGAGTTTCTGTCTGTTATGCCAAGTAAACCATCCTGCAGCTTTGGTCAAGCTGGGATCCCAGGTCTGGGAGTGTGTGATGAAGCCGTGCAGACGCAGCACCACCCAGTGGCTGTCTGGTGAGGATGGGCTTGCTTGCAGGCGGGCTTGTTTGCAGGCAGGTGTGCCAAATCCCTGGGAACTCCTAGAGATGCTAAAGGGGGCATTTATTGGAGGCTGAGGTCCTGCATGAGCAGCAGGGAGATTGGAGCCAGTGACATTTGGGTTATTGATGAAGTGACTTCATGTGTAGCCATAGGCTGGTGCCTGTGGCAACTCGGGTTACTGTTGCTTTTGAATGCATTTGCATTTTATGTCTCACACAGTATCTATATCTATTGGAACAAAATAGTAGCACTGTATGGGAGGAGTTCTTCCTTGTTCTCTAGGCAGTGGTTATATGACTTCGGGGACCTCTGCCATAACTCTGTGGTCCATAAATTGGGAACCACTGAGATGGGATATTGAAAAGCCGAGTGCAAATGAAATCATTAACTCAATGTCAGGGGGAGCATGCTTTTGAAAGGAATCCTAGGGTGAATTCTCACCATGCTGAAGGAACTCCCTGTCGCTCCCGTCAAGATCCTAGAATGCCTCCCCCATGTAAGAAATCAACTTCTCAGGCCGCTTGTTATCCTTTCTTGCATCTGAAGGTCCCACCCTATAAGAGCCCTATTTCCTACAGCTCTGGATTAGGACAGGTATGGGCTGTCATTGCTGTCAGCTAACTCTGTGCTTATTTCTGCTTGTGACTCTTAGTTTCTGTTTTTCTACCTCTCTGAAATGCTACTCTGACCCTTTAGTAACTCAAAACGCACCCGTATTTCAGTGCCCTTGTTAAAGTCCTTCTTAAAGCTCCCGGAAGTCCTCTCAGCCAACTCGGTTCTGAAGTGACCTTTCCTTCTGCAAACTTCTCGTTCTTTGACCTTTGATATCGTACATTTGGCATGTTCTCTGTTGTGAGCATGTTACTTGTCTTCTCAGCTAGACTCTAAATTCTCTAAAGTCGGTGATGTTTAATGTCATCATAGCTCCTTGAAGCAAGGTGCTAGACACAAAAGAATGAAATAGTACTTAACTTATTGTGTAATGAAGATGATTTTTCTGGTAAATGTGGATCTTCATCTATTGGATCCACTTCAAGCAGATTTTAAAAATCTTTATTGTCTCTTTCTCTTTAATATCCCCATTCATTCCTATATATGAAGTGCTAGTTACATGCCAGGCACATCCCTATTTGACAGAGACTGGAGAAAAAAACCTTGATATTTTCATGACTGTGACAAATAGGCAGCGTGTGCTCTGTGGACAGGGCCCTTCTGACCTACCAGCAGTGGCTTTGAAGATATCTGTTTCTCCAGTTGTGTTTGTCCTCTGTGTTCTTACCTATGCCCTGCAGATCTATATTAAATGCTTGTAAGAGGATGGACAAGGCTGTGGGGCACAGACTTTCATTCTCGATGGAGATGTGTCCCTGTGAAAAGCTTGCCCACCAATGTGCAAAATCGAGCCAGTTGCTCATAAAAGCTGAACTAGTCTGCCTGGAAAAGGGATTGAAAAACCCAGACCACCTTGATCGTGTATCTGTCTTCTCACCCTAGGGCATTGCTTGGGAAGTATCTGTTGAATGATTAGTGTTCATGCTTCTATTGATGGTGACTGTGCTTACTCTGCCTTGGTTTGACTTTTTCTATGGGAACAATATTTTATGGGCCTCTAGGTTAAGAGTGGTTATTTAATGCATACAGACCAATGGGCAACCGCTAAATGGTAGAAATTTAGGGGATCAAATATCTTGGGAGGATTTATACCAATTACTTAACTGCCTGAATACCAAGTTCCTTCATGTTAGCTTTATAATAAGATAAACTAGTTCTCACATTTATCCCAAGAAGACAAGCTTTTCCAAATCATCTATATTTTAGCAGGCAGTACCAAACTTCAAGCCTCCAACACATTTTAAATCTTGCCATGTCGTATATTTTAAGTATCATCCAAAGCCACTTTCTTGCTTTAAAAATATGTGTGCAATATATTTTATGAAACCTATAACAAGTCTATGAAAAATTGATTATTTTTTCCATAGGGATATGTTCAAATGATTTTCATTCTGCTCACCAGATGAAAAATCTAGCTTGCATTATGTCCTTTATCTTATTTACTCCCTCTCCTGTGTATATAATTACCATGTTCCCAAACAAAGAGAAATGGGTTACTCTGTTTGGGGAGCCAAATAATTTCCTGTATTGGGCAAAGGAGTTGAGGCAGATCTAAACTAGGAAGCGTGCATTTCCCTTTCAAATGTCTTGTTTTCGTATTCTGTACCTTCTTTTGGCCAACTCTACATGGGCTGGGTCAGAGTATGAGGCGTGGGTGCTGCAGAGAATGGCGGGAAACCATGGGTGCTGGTGGAGTGAACACATGATGGAAGCAGGTCACTGCGGGGCTCCAGGAAGATGCAAGGAGCCTCACAGACAAAGACAAGCATTGTTCTATGCTTTCGTCAGGATTATTTCTTAAAATTAAAAACTTGTGCCAGGGTGTGGTGGCTCACGCCTGTAATCCCAGCACTTTGGGAAGCCAAGGCAAGAAGGAGGTCAGGAGTTTGAGACCAGCCTGGGCAACGTGGTGCAACCCCACCTCTAATAAAAATACAAAAATTAGCTGGGCGTGGTGATGCCCTGTAATCCCAGCTGCTCGGGAGTCTGAGGTGGGAGAATCCCTTGAACCCAGGAAGCAGAGATTGCAGTGGGCTGAGATCGCATCATTGCACTCCAGCCTGGGCAACAAAGCGAGATGGTTTAAAAAAAAAGTGTGCCAGGCCTGGCGCAGTGGCTCACGCCTGTAATCCCAGCACTTTGGGAGGCCGAGGCGGGAGGATCGCGAGGTCAAGAGATTGAGACCATCCTGGCCAACACGTTGAAACCCTGTCTCTTAAAAAAAAAAAAAAAAAAAAGAAAATAGTGTGCCAATGTTCCCATTTACCTTCTGTGGTCCTCCTTCCTACAAGGTGATCATGGCTGAGGTTGTCTTCCCTAGCATCCAGTTTCTCCCTGTTCTTTAGGGTCAGAGCCATGGCAGGTGGTATCACCAACAGTTCCTCTGTGCCTGAGTCTCTTCCCAACTGTTCTCCATGAACTCTTCCCTCTGAGAGTCCTGGGTACTTGTAAAAGTCTCAGGACAGCCAGAGGATAGGGGAATTGGGCAGCCTGTCAGAATGACAGTGAGATGAAGATCAAGCCTCATCCATAGCTAAGGTGGGAATCAAAACAGCTTTCGGAGCTGGGGTGCTGGTTGAGCACACCACCTTTGGTTCACAAATGAGGATGAGACAGGCAATAAATAGAGGCTCAAGAGACTATTGGAATTAACTCTGAGTACAGGGGAATAGGAGAGTCTAGGGAAATAGAATTTAGCAGGCAAAGGGAGCAGGAAATTGAATATCGTGATGTCTGGTGTGCCTGTGCCTGACCCAACAAGCCAAAGAGTGGAGTCAGATATGACTGGAGTGGAGGCTGCAGGGGGCCACTTAAGCTGGGGCCACATCGTGGAAGATCTCAAGGACCACGGTGGGGAGTAATAAATTATCTACGCATGGAGGGGACACGAGGGTTTTTGAGATTGAGAGTTTTGAAGGCATGATCTGATCTGAGGCTTTGGATTCACCATAAAAAGAATTTAGAGGGGCCGGGCAAGGTGGCTCATGCCTGTAGTCTTAGCACTTTGGGAGACTAAGGCAGCTGGATCACCTGAGGTCGGGAGTTCGAGACCAGCCTGACCAACAAAGAGAAACCCCATCTCTACTAAAAATACAAAATTAGCTGGGCATGGTGGTGCATGCCTGTAGTCCCAGCTACACAGGAGGCTGAAGCAGGATAATTACTTGAACCCGGGAGGCAGAGGTTACGGTGAGCCAAGATCATGCCATTGCACTCCAGCCTGAGCAACAAGAGTAAAACTCCATCTCAAAAAAAAAAAAAAGGAATTTAGCCATTGTCCTGTGTCATGGTTTTAAAAAACCCCCCTGAGGGGCTGCTCTTGTAAAGGTGGTGGAAGGATCTGGGAAAAGAAGCCAAGAGGCTAGGATCTTGGGCCCCTGCTTGTGCTAAATCAGGCAGCCCTACCCCTGTTTTTCTTATTGAGCTGCCAGGTAAAATTTCTTTTTTTCTTGTGATAAAGAACATGCAACATAAAATTTACCGTCTTAACCGCTTTTAGTTGTACAGTTCAGTAAAAGATATTCATACTGCTTTTAGATCTTTAGAACTGTTCCACTTGCAAAAAAAATGGTATAGCCTTTGAATAACCACTCCCCATTTGACCCCTTCATCCCAAACCCCTGGTAAACCACCTTCCTATTTTGTGTTTTTATGGATTTGACCAGCCAAGTAAGATTTATTTTGAAAAACAGTCCTAGAGCTGAGAAGGTTTGGAAAGCCACTGATCTATCATCTCACCCCTCGTTCTCTTGGCTTTGACAAAGAGAAGACTAAGGTCCTGGAAGCCAATGTGGCCACATGGTGAAGATGTCATGCACAGAGACACTTAAACCAGGTTGTTAGGAATCAAATTCTGGTTCTGTTGCTGCTGTGTGACAGTCATCAAGCAGCGGATTTAACTTAGCGCCTCAGTTTTCTTTTTGAGACAGAGTCTCACTTTGTTGCTAGGCTGGAGTGCAGTGACACGATCTCAGCTTATTGCAACCTCCGCCTCCTGGATTCAAGCAATTCTCTTGCCTCAGCCTCCCAAGTAGCTGGGATTACAGGTATGCACCACCACGCCTGATTAATTTTTGTATTTTTAATAGAGATGGAGTTTCACCATGTTGGCCAGGCTGGTCTCAAACTTCTGACCTCAGGTGATCTACCCGCCTCGGCCTCCCAAAGTGCTGGGATCATAGGCATGAACCACCATGCCCAGGATATGCCTCAGTTTTCTTATCTGTTAAACGGATGTGACAGTAATAGCATCTCTCTGATAGCCTTATGAGGATTAAGCGAGGTAATGTAAATAAAGTACTTGTAATCGGACCTGGCACTTATACAAGTGTTTGCTGTTGTTAAGTGACTTCCTAGCATAGCAGAGCTCCTTATGAAGAGAGCTATTCCTGTAGACCTATCACCAGTGCCCATGCTGCATGCTGTGTCTCCTAAGAGTCTTTCACCTAACACTGAATAGATGGCTTTGACTCAACCTGCCTTCCTTCTACATAGCTCTGTTTCTCATCTGGCGCATGCCAGTGATGTCAAAGGATGCTCCATTAAGACCTTAATTTTCAAGGGGACAGTGGTGCAGGACACATCACAAAGCACAGGAGGAAAGGACATCCTGTGACATTAATCTGAAAAGTACTTATGGAGTGCTTTAGATGAGGAGGCAGTGGTTTAGGTGCTGAGGATACTGAATGAACAGACCAGGCAAAAGTCCCGCCTCCATACAGCCTGCATGCTAGCAGGGCAAACCTTTGCAATGCAGACATTTCAATAAATGAAATGCTTTTCTTGAACTTGTATGCCCCTGGATGATGAAAAGTTTGCACAAAAATGCTCAGATTTGGAAATGGAACACTTTAAACTTATTGCTAGTGGTGCCTCTGAAAAGTGGTTTGTAAAAATAGATACTAAAAATGATGAAGACATGCTGGTGCTCTCAGGTTGAGACATTTTTTCAGGTACAAAGTTTCCAAATCGATTTCTCTCAAGTTCTGATTCAAGGGTTGTGTGTATAGTACAGTTCATCATCTTTAGAACTGGGTGAGGACAGCATAAGGCTTGTTTTACTTACGCTTCAATCGCATGTCAGGAGGAATGTGGGATTCCACCTGCCTATGCCTCTCCGGGGCTTCATCCTTTCCTCCTCAATATGAGCAGATGACATTCAGATACCCAGCAGCAGAAGCAGACATGGTGGTGTGGGGACTAGTTTTGTTGGGGAAGAAAATAGGAGTTGCCATTAGACTAGGATACACCGAAGCTCACCTGTCAAAGGGTGGGGACTATCCATTGAGGAGAAAAAAAAGATTGGCCACACAGGGCACTCAGCTGCTTGTTAGTCCCCCATGCCACGTGCATTGCAGCCACTGCTATAAAGCACAGCACTTCCTTCCTTGGACCCTACAAATGCTTCATTTGCAGACACTTCCCAGCACTGCGCTTCCAGGTGCCACTGCCAGTCAAGGCTGGTGGGTGATGTGCATCTCATGGACCATCAGGAGCTGCTGATGGCCATTAAAGTCATTAGACACATGGGAGCTGTGACTCAGTGACCCATACAACCTATCATTACCCCCATTTCTTTCTCATGAAGATGCACTTATTTTGTTGAGGTAGGGGTGAGGATCCCTTGACCTTAGGGAATGGGGGCTCTTTTCCAGCTGTAAAGGGATGGCTTAGGGAGGTCTAGGCCAATTGTGATAATCCTGTTTCCTTTGGCCAGCCTTTTGTGCAACTGTGAGTGGCTACATGACACTAGCTGCTGAGTCCTTGGCAGCTTCCAGCAAAGACTTTTCAATTTCCTTCCTTCCTCCCTCCCTCCCTCCCTCCTTCCTTCCCTTTTTCCCTCCCTCTCTCCCTTTCTTCCTTCCTTTTTCTTTTCTTCCTCTCTTGAGAAAGGCTCTCACTCTGTCACCCAGGCTGCAGTGCAGTGGTGCAATCTCAGTTCACTGTACAACCTGCATCTCCCGGGCTCAAAGAATCCTCCCACCTCAGCCTTCCAAGTAGCTGGGACTACATGTGTGCGCCACCATGCCAGGATAATTTTTGTATTTTTTGTAGACACAGGGTTTTGCCATGTTGCCCAGGCTGGTCTCAAACTCCTGACCTCCTTCTTGCCTTGGCTTCCCAAAGTGCTGGGATCACAGGTGTGAGCCACCACGTTCAGCTGACTTTTTAATTTCTCAGATAAAAAGACACAAAAGTTGTCTTATGAGGAGAAAGCCTCTTGCCACCCTTTTTTTCTAGTGTGGTACGCTGTTACA
Organism: Plecturocebus donacophilus; assembly: GCA_004027715.1. Classification (NCBI taxonomy): domain Eukaryota; kingdom Metazoa; phylum Chordata; class Mammalia; order Primates; family Pitheciidae; genus Plecturocebus; species Plecturocebus donacophilus. The sequence goes on from PVKP010001182.1 coordinate 45,517, forward strand.
ATGATACAATGCCTGGAGCAGTAGCAGCCAGTTTCCAACCCTGAGTTAACAAAAGAAAATTGTACAGAAGCTAGTTGGATCCCTCAGATTGGTGGATTATCACTGCAATTGGGCTGCCTGCTCCCAGATTTCCTGTTACATGAGACAATTGATGTCTTTGTCATGCCAGTCAGTCTGTCACTGGAAGCTGAGAGGATTCTAAAACCGATAGAGCAATTTTAGTCCTTGTCTCTCTCTCTCTTTTTTTTTTTTTTTGAGACCACTTCCCACTCTGTCACTCAGGCTGCAGTGCAGTGGCACCATCATAGCTCACTGTAGCCTCAACCTCCTGGGCTCAAGGGATCCTCCAAAGCTTCCAAAGTAACTGGGGTCATAGGCATGTGCCACCATGCATGGCTATTTTTTTTTTTTTTTTTGGAGATGGAGTCTCAGTCTGTCACCCAGGCTGGAGTACAGTGGTGTGATCTTGGCTCACTGCAACCTCTGCCTCCTGGGTTCAAGCCATTTTCCTGCCTCAGCCTCCCCAGTAGCTGGGATTACAGGTGCCTGCCACCATGCCCGGCTAATTTTTTTGTATTTTTAGTAGAGATGAAGTTTCACCATGTTGGCCAGGCTGATCTTGAGCTCCTGACCTCATGATCTGCCTGCCTCAGCCTCCCAAAGTGCTGGGATTACAGGCGTGAAACCACCATGCCTGGCGCCTGGCTATGCTTTACAGTTTTTTTTTTTTTTTAAGAGACAGGGCCTCACTATGTTGGCTAGGCTGGTTTCAAACTCCTGGCCGATCCGCCTGCCTCAGCCTCCCAAAGTGCTGGAATTACAGGCGTGAGCCACCCTTCCTGGCCAGTCACTGTCTTTGAGGTGGGATGCCCACATAGCACATGGGTTTCCATAATGGTGGCTATTACATAACCAAGAGAGCTTGTGGCTTAATGTCCCAGATTGCTATGATTTTGACTTGGGCTCATCAAGCTTTAGTTTTGGAGGAAAAAGGAACCATCAGAGAACATCTAATCCTGAGTTTCCCAAGCTGGGTTCTGTTGAATTACAGACCTAAAACATACTTCTGCTAAAAAGCCTTCTATGGCCAAGTAGGTTTAAGAACACTTCCTGCCACATTCCCTTCTCAGAAGAAACTACGTTATGTGTCTACAGTTTTGTCTGTTTTGCCACTGCCCATGTTCAGGACCTCCTTCTTGCTTGTTTGGACCTGTGTGGTAGCCTTACTTCTGGCATTGCTGCATCCCTTTATTCCCTATCCTCCTTGACTAATCTGTCTTGTGGCCTTCATTTGCTCAGAGCTGAGCACATAGTAGGTGCTATGCACCTTTCCAGTTGCTGGAGACATGACAGCAAACAAAACAGAAGATCCCCACCCTCATGGAGCTTACATTTCAGTCAAGAGAGCTACGCAAGGCCAGATGCCATGGCTTATGCCTATAATCCCAGCACTTCGAGGGGCTGAGGTGGATGGATCTCCTGAGCCCAGGAATTCAAGACCAGCCTTGGCAACATGGCAAAACCCTATCTCTACAATAAAAAAAATACAAAAGTTAGCCAGGTGTGGTGGTACATGCCTGTAGTCCCAGCTACTCAGGAGGCCAAGGCATGAGGATTGCTTGGGCCTGGGAGGTTGAGGCTATAGTGAGCCATGATTGCACCACTGCACTCCAACCTGGCAGCAGAGCAATATCTTGTCTCAAAAACATAAAATAAATAAAATAAAAATAGAGAGTGAGCTATGTAGTAAAGAAGTACAAAGAAAAACATGTAGTGTGAGGATAAGAATTTGGAGAAAAATCAACCAGGGAAAGGAGAGGAAGTTAAATTTGGAATTGAATTGTCAGGGCTGCAAAGGTGATATTTGGGTAGAGGCCTAAGGGGGTGAAAATATCTGAGAAAAAGTGCCTCAGAGAGACAGAGAACCGTATACAGGCTCTGAAATGGCAGAGGGCTTAGTGTGTTTGGGGAAGGGTAAGGAGGTGAGAATGACTAGAGTGACAGCCATTTTCAGAGACGGTTGTAGGGGCTATGGTCTGCTGAGCTGTGGGGACCAGTCACGTGATACTCTCTAGACCACTGCAGGGCTGTGGCTATGCCCTGAATGAGATGGGACCCGTTAGGGAAGTTTGGAGCAGGTGAGTGATCTGTATTTTTGAAGGCTCCATTTACTTGCTGGAGATGGTTAAGAATAGACTGGGGATGAGGAAGGAAGGGAAGGGAAGGGAGGAGATCCATTAGTAGGTTGCTGCCATAATCCAGCTGAGACATGATGGCTTGGACCAGGGTAGAGAGGAGTAGTGAGAACTGATTGAATTTGGGCTGTATTTTGAAAGTGCAGCAGGATGACATGACAAATTGGATATAGTTGTCTGAGAAAGAGTAGAATCAGGATGAATTTAGGTTTCAGCTTTTAACAAGTTAGAAGGATGGAATTGGCATTTCCTAAGATGGGAAAAAATGTGGGAAGAACGAGTTTGGGGCGGGGCATGGGAAGAGCTCAGTCTTGGACAACTTAAGTTTGAGATGTCTATTAGATGTGCAAGGGCAAATGTTTAAGAATCAGTTGCATGTAATCTGTTGTAATGCATGTCCACAGTTCAGGAACAAGCTGCAGGCTGCAGATAGGTACTTGGAGGTGGATGGCACATACGTTGTACTGAATCCAGTGAGACTGGATGAGAACACCTAGGAACGAGTGTAGGTGGAAAAGAGAAGAGGTGTAAGGTCTGAGTCTGGGGTGCTCCAAATTTCACAGGTTGGGGAATGAGTAGAAGGCTAAGGGGTGGCCAGAGGTCAGAAGAGTAGGAAGTGCTGGAAGCTGAAGAAAAAGGCCTTTCCAGGAGGATGGAGTGATTGGCTGGATTACATGCTGCTTACTGGTCAAGTGGCTTGGGAACAAAGATGTGATCATTGGATTTGTCAGGTCAGGTCACTGAAGGGCTTGACAGGGCAGTTTTGGTGGGGGTTGAAATTTTGTTACAGAAGGCAACAGAATGAGGAAAGAGCCAAAAGGAAATGCAGAGTCCAAAAAGGGGGAATATTTTCTCAAAGCAAAAAATTGTACCTGACAGCCAGGTACAGTGGCTCACACCTGTAATCCTAGCACTTTGGGAGGCCGAGGTGGGTGGAGCACTTGAGGTCAGAAGTTTGAGACTAGTCTGGCCAACATGGTGAAGCCTTGTCTCTACCAAAAATACAAAAATTAGCTGGAAATTGCTTGAACCCAGGAGGCGGAGGTGCAGTGAGCTGAGATGGTGCCACTGAACTGCAGCCTGGGCAACAGAGTGAGACTCCATCTCAAAAAAAAAAAAAAAATGTACCTGGCAAAGTTAAACAGGCATGGAAGATTTTATTTAAGGCTGTTATGATAGGGAAGAGAGGTCTGAACTCAACTCCGCTGAAGCAGGGGGTAGTAGGGTTTTTAAGGGCTAGGGTGAGCAAGTGAGAGATTGTAGGGCATCATCTATGTTTGCTAATTGGTTTTCCCCAAAGGAAAAGTAAACACTACCCATCTTTATGACAGGAAGTAGTTTTAGGACTTGGAACACGGTGCCCAGTGAAGTTAAGTTCCTACCTTCCCACAAAAACTGGGAAATAGGGGTGCTATCTCCTTTGATAATTTCATTTCAAAAAGATGGTTCCTTGGTCCTTGAGAAAGATATTCCTGGATTGTAAAAGCCAGCAAGAGGCTTTCAAAAATATTTGTGTAGGTTTATGTACACTTCAAAGGGACAGAGAAATAACTTACAGTTACAAGTTTTCTTAAAAGTGGGCTGGGTACAGTGACTTACGCCTGTAATCCCAGCACTTTGGGAGGCTGAGGTGGGTGGATCACCTGAGGTTGGGAGTTCACTACCAGCCTGACCAACATAGCAAAATCCTGTCTCTACTAAAAATACAAAATTATCTGGGCATTATGGCGCATGTCTGTAATCCCAGCTACTCAGGAGGCTTCAGAGGTTGCAGTGAACCGAGATTGAGCCACTGCCCTCCAGCCTGGGCAACAAAATTGAAACTCTCGTCTCAAAAAAAAAAAAAAAAAAAAACTCCAAAAAATGTTTTGTAATCAGTTGTATCTGATCTGTTGTAATGCATGTCTACAGTTTAGGAAAGGACTTCAAGGAACTAGAGTCAGGAAGAAGCTTGTTTAAAGTTTAGCTAAGTTGAGGGGAGTGTTAAGGCCGTGTTGATTATTTATAAAACAGAGAGGTAACATCTTTCTATTTACAATTTCTGATGTCTACGGGATAATCATGACTCTTTCCCAGTAGCCCCCTTTTGGCTGTGCCTTAACCATTGTCTGAAGCGTTACCCATCTTTTTTGAGCAGTTCCTTCTTCGTTGATTTCCTTCCAGTCTCTGCCCCTCATTTCAGCACAGCTTTCTTCACATCTTCTCGGTGGGACTCTCCCTGACATTTGCCTCCCATAGAATCAATGGCTACCTCCTCTGTGGGCCCCTAGAGTCTATACTTCTTTTATGGCACTGTTCCAGTTTTTAGGGCCTCAGTTGATTTTTAAGTTCCTCAAGGGCATAAGCGTATCTTATTCATCTTAGTGGTTCTACCTGAAGAGTGATGTTGGGCTCCTAGTAACCAAATGGGATAGGGTGTCATGTATATAATCTTGGTAAATCAGAGGATCTGTCATTCTTTCCTCCTAAAGCAGAGATCTGATCAACTGGGAAAGGTATAGAGTATTTTATTTATAATATTTGGCAGGCTATGCACTCATGTTTATACTGAGTAAAGGTCTTACAGGAGTTTCCACTGCCTAGGAAGTATGCATGGTATAAATGGGAGTAATTGCCTATGTTTCTGCTTAATGGCAAGAAGTTGATTCTGAGTATGTATAAGCCCTACTAGGAATATATTTAATAATTCTGCCACTGTGTAATGCACTTGCTGAGATCTCATATGACTATGAGGCCTCACCCACCATATGGCTTCTGAGTAAAGCAGTTCATAAACCATTCCTATTTTAGATTGTATGGCGATACTTATGAGAGTCAGCTCCAGTCAGCTTCTATTCCCAAACTGCATGAAATGAAGAGAATTACAGATTGACAAGTTGGTTTAATATCAACTCAAGAGAGGACTTCAACTACTGAGTGGCTGGATTGATTAAGTAATACAGTATTGCAGGCTCTAATGGGTTTTGGTTTTGCAGAAGGTTTCATGGGGTATGGGGCTTTAGGGTTCAACTTCGGAGCCAATAAAAAGAGCTGATACTTTTACCTGTAATTGTGCTGGGGGGCTCCTTCTGATTATCGCTTTAGACCTTTGAATGGGGCTGGAGAAGGGAAAAACAGCTTTAGAATTAGCAGAAGAAAATGAACATGAAGACAAAAACCAATAAGTGGTCACGGAGCTGCCAAGAGTGAAGGCAGTAACGAGACAGAATTAGTTCTTACCGACAACTTGAAATTGCCTGGAACATTATAAAAATCAATCAGTCTGTTAAAAGCAGACTCACAGTGACCACTGGATGGTGTGATGCTTGCAATTTGTCTGGACACAAATTTAGAGAAGCCAGCAGAGATTTAGCCTAATACATAGCTTTTGGCTGGCACAGAGCTTTTGAAGAGAAGGCTCAAAATTAGCTTCAACCAGGATTATTTTTCTCCAGCAATCTTAAAGCCAGTAGAACTGAAATTAGTTGATGTCTCATTTCTCCAACTCTAGTAGCGATTGTCATTTTTCTGTCTTTACAATGTAACATAAAATATGTATTTTAATGTTCCTTTTTGGGTTGAATATTCCTTTGTGGATTATCTTTCTCTCTTATTGTTGTCGACCTCAAAAATTTGAATTTGAATAAGTAAAGGAAAACATTAAACTACTAAATCGATTCTTTTAACAGAAGTAGTGGGTGCAGAACAACATATAGAAGCTTGTCAAGGAGTGTTTCTGCCTCTCTAGGAAGAGGCAGATGCTCAAACCTGCAATTATAACAGGACAGAATAGATGCAGGGTGAAAGATGTCTGATCATATTCGGGCAATAATCAAGTCTTGGCAATGCAGGAAATGTCTGGTTTGTTAACTGTATCCCCAGAGCCTGTCACATAGATGGAGCTTTGTCAAATGGTTTTAATAAAAAAAGGCTCTCAAGTAGGTGGATAGGTTGAAGAAAGGAATTTCTAGACATGGGGAAAAGCATGTGCAAAGTCTCAAGGGTATGAGCAATGCTTCAGCTATTACATGATGACTAGGATGGTAAGGGACGCAGACGGTCAATGTGACAGCTGAGACGGGTTCAGACTTTAGGCCAAGGGTCTAAAGTCAAAGGGAGCCCCCTGAAGGTTGGGCACAGGTTTCTGCACACAGCAGATACTCTCAAGTGTTTACCATCTGACCAAATAAATGAATGGAAGGACTGCAAGCCAGGGAGTACTCTGGTTAGATTTACATCTTAGATTTCTCCAGCCTCTACTATGAGAAATGGTCTGGAAGGGGTCAGTCTAGAACAGAGTTCCTCAACCGGAAGTATTTTCCTTCCCAAGGGACATTTGACAATGTCTGGAGATAAGTTTAGGTTGTTACCACTTAGGGGTTGTTACTGACATCTAGTGTTTAGAAGCCAAGGATGCTGGTGAACATCCCACAAAGCACATGACGGCCCCCTTCACCCCATCAAAAAATTGCTAGAGTGAAAAAGACATTAGCAACTACACAAAGTTGCAAGTGTACTTAAACTACAACTGAAATAGATAGAGAAAATGTAGTATCTTCAATTTGCCTAGAGCTGATCTGATACTCCTCAAGAGTTGCCACTTACTGATTAGAAGGAAAAAATTGAATGATACTTAGTTTAATGCAGTTTAGAACTTAGTATAATCTAATAATTATAAAAAGTCCCTGCAAGAATGATCTGTATTTTGGGAATAATGGTACAGGCTCTTTTACGGCAACACTCTCTCCTCCCCACTTTTATCCTCTCCAAGTTAATGTCTGAGTTTATGGGTGGAGGTGGAGGGTGGCTCATGGAACCTCATATAGCCTCTTGAAGCCTGAAAAGTTCTTTGAGAAGCCTGAAAACTTCTTTTTGAAGAGCTCAGGGGCCACTCTTAGGTGGAAGGAACTGCCATTCTATGTTTTTCAACCCAGAGTGGCTCAGCGATATTATTTTTATGTTTACATATTTGGGTTCTCCGTAAGATTTTGTTTGAGAAGAGGGTCGTTCTGCTAAACACACTTGAATCCACTGATCGGAAATGCCTTCAGGGCCACCTACACTGGAATGTGAATTAAAGGCTTAGATCAGCGTCCCGTGACACATGAGGCATTTTTATGGATATCATAACATTTGTTTCTAGGTTTTGATGCTGACAGTTGAGCTGCCCAAACCTTTTAGTCATGTCCAATTTTGTCATAGATGTGAATAAAATCTTTGCATCATGGTCAATATGTTCCTTACAATGTAGCAATTTCTCATTGAAAACTGTTCTCCTAAGGGAACATAATGGATTTCATGGCTCCTAGTGATGAGGGAAGGTGCTAACTAGCCGTGTGGCTCAAAGTACACCATTACAGTGACCACTACTTTCCTTTTAAGGCCTTACAGGCTTAAAATTCCCTTTTAATACTAATAAAAAGACATTTTCACACTTGTTCTATGAATAAAGTTTCTTTAGTAATTCTGATGGTATTGCTTGAGTCTTTTCACTCTAATAACTTTTCCCTCTTCTCCTGTTTCACCCATGAGATTAGAGGACTATTAGATGTGAGAAGGATAGAACAGAGCTGAAAAGGGTTTGTGATATAAAGCACTAATAATAATAATGCCAATTATTATGAGTGTGATAGCCACCAATACTGAGTAGTTATTATTGTAACCAGGTTACAGGAGGGCAAGGCTGTGAGAGTGTCCTCACTGTTCCCCAATCAGATGTGTCTTCCCAAGTCCTTGGGCCCCACTCACCCAAGAATGGGGACATGGCCTTGGTGGCACGGTGTGCTTGTTCAAGTACATATCGTACCCAGAGAGTTTTGCTGAAAGCGATTTATTAGGCAGAGGGAGAGAGCGAGCTCCCACGCTGTCATGGGAGAGGATCCAGAGATGGAGTCTACACAGGTGAAGAGACACAGAAGGCTCCCACGCTGCCATGGGAGGGGATCCCAGAGAGGGAAATCTGCAGAGGTAAGAGAGTAGGGGAGATTTTAACCCTCAAGTTATTCCCACCCCATTCAAGTTCTCGTCCAGTGAGAGGAGCTTTTCCAAACTTCCTCCGGAGTGATTGATCTTCAACTCTGATATAGGATTGATTGCCTTGTGCGCAATCAAAGCCTCCTCCGTTGGAGGAGCTTTTGGCAGTCTTTCTAAACAAAGGAAGCTCACCTGGGCTGTCTACCTAGCCCGCTCTTGGGAAAGTTAGACAAAGAACTCTAGGTTTGCAGATGGGGAGGTGGATGGAGGCATGGCACTGGGAAGTTCTTGCCTTTGAAACTATGCCCCCTGTGGATTTGGGAAGAGAAGTTAACATGGTCCCTCATTATGATCTAAACTTTGCGCCAAGCATTTCCCACATATTAATTCTAATCCCCATCACAACACTGTAAGTGCTCAGACTGGAAACTGAGGCAGTAAGAGGTTAAGTATCTACTAAAGGTCGTACTTGGCTGGGCCTGATTCAAACACAGGTGATCTGGTTCCCAAGTCCAGGTTCTCAACCAGCATGCCTCATGAAGAATATTGTTCTGTTTATCAGTGTTGGGTTTTCTGGGCTGTGGACTGATTGTTCTCTCTGCTTTAATGCTTTCTGCGTTAGAATCATCCATCTGCCTGCATCAGAAAAGCAGCTCATGTCATCAGTGTACTCAAGCAAAGCTTTGGAACATTGAGATCTTTAAAAAGCAAGGCAAAGTATAGCTAGGCAGAGACATGTATTCTGTGGGGGATTTTGTGAAACTTCCTCTAGTACAGAGTGAGTGGAAAGCTCCAGAATTCTTTCCATTTCTGGTCATCACTTTGTCATGGACTGTCTACTTTGGATTTGTGAGGCTCAGGAATGTGGATGCAGTGGGGCATTACACATTTAGCAAACACAAAGTCTGTGATGGGCATAGCACAAAGCCAGCATTGTGGCAGTTTGACATAGGCCTATTTCTTTGTGAATAACTTAGAATAAATTTGATAAGGAAAGAGGATGCACAGTTATTAAGCGCTAGCTTTTTACTAAGTACTGTACTAGGCATCTTATTTTGGCCCTCATTTGATTGTTCCAGCACCTCTGGGAGGTTGGAATTATTCCCGGTTTGATGGGCAGAAAACCGAATTGCAGAGGGACCCAAGGAATTTGCTTACAGTCACACAGCCAGTAAAGGACAAGGCCAGGGATCAAACCCTGGAGTAAATTTAAGAAAAAAAAAAATCAATTGTAATAAGATTCTTTTATTATGGTAGATCTCTCAGAATCCAAAGAAATAAAGGGCTAATTAGTGCTGGAGAGCTGTGGTTTTCAAACCACTTTCCATGAAAAATTAGTTCCAAAGGATGTTCCTTCAGAGTCAAATTAATGGTAGGAGACCTATCCCATTTTTCTTTTAGTGATCACAGTGTTCATTAGCATGATGAGACAACCCCCTCCTCCCACCTCCCCGCCCGCTGCTGCAGAAATTCTGCAGAAGAGGTTTTTAGACTTTAATTCATCCAGTGTTTCTGAATTTCCTGAGCAATGGTGATCAGTAGAACACTAGCTTGGCAAGTTGTGGTTTGAAGGAACAAAGCCTTAGGAGAGGCAAGGTTATGGATAACCTGCCACTGAATAAAGTATCATTTCATTTGTGAATAGAGCCCCCTTGGGCTATCTTAGTCGCTGAGGCAGAAGGGATCAAAGGCATGTAGTGTCAACCTCCCCTCTGCTAGAAGTGATTCTATGTGTAAAGTCACATTTGCTGCCTTAAAAAAAGCTTTATTTTAATTTTTTGTAACATAACTCATAAATCATAAAATACCCCTTGAAAGTATACAATTCAGTGTTTTTTTAGTATATTCACAAGGTTGTACAACGATCGCACTAATTCCAGAGCATTTGCATTATCCCCAGAAGAAACCCCATACCTATCAGCATGTTTCACCCCACTTCATGGCAACCACGAGTCTACTTTCTGTCTTTCTTTCTGTACTTTTTCCCTCTTCTAGACATCTCATATAAACAGACACACAATATGTAGTTTCAAGAATGTCTAGCTTCTTTCACTTAGTGTAATGTTTTCAAGGTTTATGTGGTAGTACATATGAGTACTTCATTACTTTTTATGGCTGAATAATGTTCCATTGCGTCTATATACCATGTGGCAGTTGCAGTTTCGGAAAGCAAAGTTGTATTAAGAAAGAACCTGTCTTATCTCTGACTGGGAAAGCCTGTGAAGTGGATGGCTGTTGTTGTTGCATGCCCCCTCTCTCACCTGAAGGCCATGTGGTTTTCATGGAGTAACCTGATTCTCATGGAGAGCAGGTGAATCTGGCCTGGCCCGTCAGAGGTTTGGTTCCAGCTCAGGCACATGACCCAAGCTAGAGTGTTGTTGGATTCATCAGAAAAGAAGCCTGTCCCCTGTCGGGTCATTGCAATGCTAGTGTGCTAAGCTTTTGCCACCATTTGCAGAGAAGCTGCCTGAGAACATACGTAAAGGAATGCAGAGGTATTTGCAAACCTACCTAAAATAGTTTGCTCATTTAAAACCCATAAGTTGTTTTTGTCTAGTAATTGTTGCCACTGAAAGGTTTAAGGTGGAAAAGGTTAACTACTCTATAACGTTGCTATTGGATTATAACAAGGGCAAGTCTCAAACAAATTCTTTCATAAGGACAGACAGTTAATAAATATTTTATTTCAAGCAGGATCTAATTAAACAAATTCATTTATTAGTTTCATAAATTTCAAAATCTCTGTTCTTTTAGGTCTGCAATAGAATCTGACTTCACTTTTTTTATCTTTGCTGGCAAATTAAACTTCATCCTTAATTCTTTTCCCCCTACCCTACATGTGAGAAAGCTGATGAGAATGCCTGGGTGCTCCCTGCTTCGTGGGGGAGAAAGATTCAAATCAGTGCACCTCTTTCTTTGTGTGAACATTCTCCCTGGCACCACTACCTAATCAAATAAAAACCCAGGTCAGTCTCCTTTTTTTTTTTTGTGATGATTAATTTTATATCAACTTGACTGGGCTAAGGAATGCCCAGATGGCCTGTAAAACATTTGTGAGTGTGTTTGTGAGGGTGTTCCTAGGAGAGATTATCATTTGAAATAGTAGCTGAATAAATAAAATATATCCTCATCAATGTAGGTGGGCATTATCTAATCCATTAAGAGCCTAAGTAGAACAAAAGGCAACCGAAGGGTGAATTCTGTCTCTTCTTGGGCTGGGACATCCATCTTCCCTTGCTCTCAGATGTGGACTGCTGGTTCTCAAGCCTCTGACCTCAGAGACAGGGAGCTACACCATTGGCTCCTCTGATTCTCAGGCCTTTGGACTTGGACTGAATTGCACCACTACCTGGTTCTCCAGCTTGTAGAAGGCATATCCTGAGACTTTTTGGCTTTTATAATCATGTGAACCAATTCCTATGATAAATCTCCTCTCACATCTCTATATATCCTATTGGTTCTGTTCCTCTGGAGACCCCTGACTAATATAGACTTTGGTATTGACAGTGGTTCTTGTGAACCAGCCCAACCATGTGTGTGGGTGCCCCATGTCCCAGCAGTGATGAGGGAGTGAGAAAAGGAAAAAAAGACAAAGGTGCAAGAGTAGAAGTTGACAGCATGGGTCCAGGAGTCCAACATATTCTCGTGCAGCGTGAACTGTGTTGGCATTGAGCTCTGGGCTCCGCATGCTTTTATTAGGTGTGTACACTTGTTAATTGAGGGGTGGGGGAACAGGGAGGGATGATCAGGTGAGGACTTGAAACTACTGGGAGAGGGCTTGAAACTAAGGTGGGCAAGATAGCCAAGGGGGAGAGGTGTGGTCTGCAGTATTCAGTAGCGGAGGTGATTCTTATGCAAACCTGGAACATTAAGTTCTACCACCAGTTGCTACCAAGGTGCATTTGCATCAGAAGCATAGAGGATAAGGCACCACCAGATCTGACCACACCCAATGAGAATTGTGGACACAGAGTAATCAAGATTACTCTATATTCTGAGAACCTAGGCAGAGCCTGAGGTGTTCCGGTAAACTCTGCCCTGCAAGGCTTTTCCCCCTTCCTAGCGCCCATCTGCAAAGAACCTCCTGGATCTTGTGAGCAGAGGTCGCCTCCCTTCTCAGAGATTTTACACAAATCCTCTTTATGAGATCCTCATGCAACCTCCATGTTGAGAAGACATTCGTGGGACCGAAGCAGTATTTTCTGCTCTGCAACCACCCCACGGTGTTCCACAGTTTTACAGATCTCCGGGATGGTCTTTACCTTAGGCCTCCTGTTGCTGTTTGATTTCTGTTTTACCGCACTAATACTGGATATAGCTTAGTTCAGGGTATAAACTTCAGTGTACAATAAGCAAAGCAAGCTTATAATTATTTGACTAGAAATAACATAGGTGTGTCCCTGGCCGTCTTGACCCACAGTTCTAGAGGAACAGAATTTTAAGGATGAGAGTTCTGAATAGGTTGTGTGGTTTCTGAAATTGTCTCTCTAGCATGGTTCCATTTAAAGATGCTAGTGACTATTTTCAGACATAAAAAGGGCACTGATAGTCCATGGCATAAACCATTTATAGAGATGTGCAAAACATCTACATTGGGTACTCCTAATCAACTGCTTATAAGAAGCAAGGAGCTAAGTAACTCTGTATGTGATACTCTTGAACACTTTTGGAAAACTAAGGAATATAATGACATTGATTATTTGCTCCTAATATTACTGGGCAAAGTGGTAAAAGAGGAAGAATAAGCTTAGGGATTTGAATTTTTAGCACAAGTGCCACACAAATGACCTAAGGTCTGAGGGGAAGGCCTTGCTTCCTGCAGCTACAGGGCTGAAATTGCCAAAAACCAAATGCAGCACCTTATCCTGTGACTGGCTGAATTACAATGCAAGTTGAACTCCCAGCTTAGCTGGGTGACTACTGTTGTTGTTGTTGTTGTTTTTAAAGACTGAGTTTCATTCTGTTTCCCAGGCTGGAGTGCAGTGGCATGATCTCAGCTCACTGCAACCTCCGCCTTCCGGGTTCAAGTGATTATCCTGCCTCAGCCTCCCCAGTAGCTGGGATTACAGGTATGTACCACAGCGCCTGGCTATTTTTTTTTTGTATTTTCAGTAGAGACAGGGTTTCACTATGTTAACCAGGATGGTCTTGATCTCCTGTCCTTGTGATGCACCTGCCACAGACTCCCAAAGTGCTGGGATTACAGGCATGAGCCACCGTGCCTGGCTAAGCAGGGCGACTGCTATTAAAGTGAGGTCATTGATTGGGAAAGAATGGGATCCTATAAGTTGGGAAGTTGGGATAGGGAAATGTGGGAAAACTCTGATGAAGATGGAGGACATTGAGCCCCTGCATTTTGATTAGTCTTTTTTTGCCAGTGACAGTAGCCTCCTGCCTGCAGGGACTAACACAGCATTACCTGAGGAGATAGTAATATTGACCTCCTTTTAGACAATTGCCATGCAAGAGGGTGCTGGTTCTCCTCGGACTTTACCTGCTGGCCTTGTTGGTTTTAGACCTTTAACCAGACTTAAGTTCCAGCAGTCACCTAAAGATAAGATACAAAGTATGACCCACTAGGAGGTGCACTGTATTCCAAAAGAACTAGAGTTTTCTAATTTATATAAGCAGAAATAATTTCTAATTTATGGCATGTGTGAAAATGAATGTTAAATATGTGGAATATGGTGGAAGGAACATAAATTTGGATCCCACTGAATTTTTTGATGCAGGCCAACTAAGCAGAGACTCTGAATTTAATGTTACAGCCTGGGGAGTTAGAAAGGGCTCTAATAGTTTGTTTGGCTGAAACATGAATCAAAAATTGGCCCACTGTGAGCTAACTGGATAATGCCCAATCTTCCTTGGTTTAATGTAGAGGAGGGGATTAAAAGGCTTGGGGAGATTAAAATGTTGGAGTAGATTTGCCATATAAGACCCACTCACACTGGCAGAGCCCAGAAGATATAATTTTCACCAATACTTTGAGAAATTAATTTGTGAATGAAGCCCAAGCATCCCTGAAGAGCTCTGTAATCACTCCTCTCTCTAAGCCAGACTTGACTGCAGGAACTACAGTCACTCATTTGGAAAGCTTAATACAGGGGGAGTGATTGGATCCTGGAGTGGCAGGGGCCAACTGGTGACACACAACCACCAAAGGCAAAGTGGGTATAGTTACCAAAATGGACAGCAGAGTCAAAGTAGTAATCAGAATAGTCCAATACACACATATCTATGGCATGGCTATTTAATAATCATGGTGTTCTTAGAAGTGAAATAGATAGGAAGCCTATTACATTCTTAATCTCTATAAGCAGAAAAATTTCAGGTCAAATGAACAAAAGTCTAACTTGAAGAATTAAAAGAGTCATGGTCCTTCAATCAGTTCTCAGACTTGAACAGTTTATAGACCCAGAACCCCCTGAATGAAGGAGAGACTGCACCTACTTGAGGAAGGACCCCACATGATTGAAAACTGGTATTGTTGATCTCTCTCCCAGCCTTTCCCAGAAGGAATTGTGACCTTTTACCATGGTAACTACACACTGGGAAAAAAAAACATAATTAGAACTTTTGGGGAATCCTGGCCACAGAAATGACATTGATTCTAGGAGACCCAAAACATTACTGTGGTCCTTTTATCATATGAAGACATGGTGCGCAGGCATTGTCTGTGAACCAAAAATCTGATCCTCATCACATAGTAAGTCTGCCAGTACTTCCAGGCCTCCAGAACTGTCAGTAATAAATTTGTTGTTTATAAACCTCCCTGTTTATGGTATTTTTGTCATAGCAGCCTGAACAGGCTGAGATATTGTCTTTTCAAGCAGTTTCAAACAAGCTTGAGAGTCCTGCTCTGCTCTTTGCTGGGGAACTGAATTATGGGTGGGTAGGTATGTGCACTTGAGAGCATCATCAGTTTCCATATCTGAACGAAACTTTGTGTGTGGGTTTGTCCTGTGTCTGTAGAGTGGCCACATCAGTGTCTTTGCATGAAACATTTCACTCAAGACAGAGATGTTGGTATCCCAGAGGCCATTTCTTTTTCCTCAAGGTTAGCATGATGCAACCAGAAATCCTCCAAACACACAGCTTGACACGTGACTCGTTAAAGATAAAGCACTGGAGACCAGTGTGTGGGATAAAAGCCCATAGGTTTTGAAGAAATGGTATACACAGTTCTTGCAAGAGGGAAAAGCCCCTCAAAACTACTTTGGCCAGGGCCAGGTGCAGTGGCTTAACGCCTGTAATACCAACACTTTGAGAGGCCGAGGCGGGTGAATCACAAGGTCAGGAGATCAAGATCATCCTGACTAAAACAATGAAACCCCATTTCTACTAAAAATACAAAAAATTAGCCAGGTGTGGTGGCACACGCCTATAGTCCCAGCTACTCGGGAGGCTTAGGCAGGAGAATTGCTTGAATCTGGGAGGCAGAGGTTGCAGTGAGCTGAGATCTTGCCACTATACTTTAGCCTGGGAGACAGAGCGAGACTCCATCTCAAAAAAAAAAAAAAAAAAAAAAAAACTACTTTGGCCAATCCACATATCTTGAATAGCTTTAATTTTATCATTGAGAACCCATTCCTAACACTCATCACGCTACTTAACCTTTCTTACCATCACTGTGTTAATTGGCAAAGCCTTTGATGTCGACAGAGATATGGATAATAGAAGTATATAGAGTTATTGCCTCTGGCAGGTTCCGTTTCTTATGCAAGTGTCTGTTAGAGCTACAGCTTCTTCCTAGAATTGAAGCTTAATCCACATGCATGATATTATGCTAAAATGCTTGAAAGTTAAAGATCTTATCACACCTGCCGTCTGTAAAGAACCTGGATCCAGCTATACTTGACGCTAGACCTTTCTGTGAGCTTTTCAGTTATGCAAGCCAATCAATTTCTTTTGTTTTCACTTATGCTAGTATAAGTTGGGTTCTTGTTAGTTAAGTCCTAAAGTATTTCTGAACAAAATAGAATGCCAGAAGTGTCAAGTAGCTGTTCAACAAGCCTATACTTGTCCCGCCTACTCTGTTCTTCAATTAAATGATCTGATATTTGTATAATTTAATGTTTATTAAGGAAGATGGTAAAACCTCCTTCAGTGTTCTAATTTAGGTCTAGTCCTTGCAGCCAGAAAATGCAAATCACATCTGCTGCAATTTAAGTATTGTTTTAAATTTCTAAGCTACCTTAGTGGAATCATCTTTCAGCTTTATTTCCCCCAAGCTAAACTTCATGGGTGGGCACTTTCTTGAACAGCCTTCCTGGAAAGTTTAAGCATTGGGACAAAAATGGAAAGCTTTGCTCAGCTTTAGACCACATGCTAGCAGCACAGTAGGTACTAGGATCTTTGAAAATGAAGATCATCACAAAAGAATACTTGTTTGTTTGTTTTATGCAAATCAGCATTTCCAGAGGACTCCAACATTTTAAAATCCAACCGAGGTTAAAAGCAACTAAAGTGCTTGCCTGATAAATCTCTACCACTGCTCCAGGATGAAAACATGGTATTTTCCATTGGCTTTCTGTCTTTTTTGCTTCTTTAGGCTATTCAGACAGTGTTAATGGAGAGGAAGAAGAGCAGGGGTAGTTCAAAAGCCTCTAGACAAGGGAGTGTGTAGGCCCACTGGAATATGCGGATGACCATTTCCCCAGTCGCTTCTTAAGATGCCTAAATGCAGGGCACTGCGTTTTGCACAGATGAGATGGAGCCTGAGACAGACATGCATTTGTGGACCTTACCCTCTAGTGGGAAGATGAACAATAAGTGAGAAAAATAATACATGAATAGAATGACTTTTAAAATGAGGAGTAAGTGCTACAAAGCACACTAACAGTTTGTGTGTTGTGAGACAGGCAGGGGAAGCCAACTGCTAGACCTGGTGAGAGTAACAGGGTTGACAGATTTTAGGGAGTGGGGGCTAGTGTTTCTGTTCAGCAAGTAGGGCCGCTAGATGCATAACTAAGGTCCTAGTTATCCATTTGCTTGTATACTTGAATTGTTTATTCTAACCAGCAGCCCAAGTTCTATTTTGAGAATATTAGATATGAGAATTGTTATGTAATTGTTCATTTAACACGAGATTGGGGGGACAGGAGTGACAGGGCATGGAAAGGCCGTCATTCAAACCTTGTATTTTGTGCTAAGCACTCAGGATATAAGATAGAGGCCCTGTTAGAAAGCTGGTGGCCAGGCATGGTGGCTCACACCTGTAATTCTAGCACTCTGGGAGGCTGAGGTGGGTGGTCAAAAGTTCAAGACCAGACTGGCCAACATGGTGAAACTCCATATCTACTAAAAATAGAAAATTAGCCATGTATGTTGGTGCATGCCTGTAATCCCAGCTACTTGGGAGGCTGAGGCAGGGAAATCAGCTGAACCTGGGAGATAGAGGTTACAGGGATCTGAGAGATCTCCCCACTGTACTCCAGCCTGCCTGACAGAACAAGACTCTGTCTCAACAACAACAAAAACAAAAAACAACAACAAAAAACAAAAACAGTAAGCTGTTTAGGGCCTAGCTACCTGAAGCTTGGTCCACTAACCAGCAGCACTGGCATCCTGGGAGCCTGTTAGGAATGTCTACCCTCAGGCCTTGCCCCACATATGCAGAATCAATCTATTTCTAAATAAGAGATTCATGATTCACTATTCCCAACACTTTAATTAGAGAATCTCTGGTGTAGTCAATGTTGGGGCTTGGAAAAAGACACCTTTGGCATGCTGAGTACTCAACTACAGTAGAAAGGTCTCAGAAGCTGCCTCAAATCAAGGACTTTCTTACCTCTCTTGTCATCTCCCTGCTCCCAGTGCAGGGTGGAATTTTTCTCTGAAATTTCCTTATCTGCCTTAAGACCGAAGCAGGAAAGGCCGTGAAACAAATTTCTCGAAGTGGTGATTTATTTGGCCGGGAGCTGCAGCTGCATAGACACCTAACAGCTGAGTTCTCCTAACAAAGAAAAATCCCTGCCCTTTTAAAGGCTTACAACTCTAGAAATTACATGTGAAAGGATCCATGAAGTAGGCGTGGGGTATGTGACTTAGGTGGGGGCATGATCGTGTTTAAGTAAAAACAATGCCTTCTGAAAGATTCCTCCATACCGTGCCTACGATCTATAGGAGTGTGATTAAGGGTGGCACTTGGGTCTGCCAGCCTTTACTTCTCCTATTGAAATGCAATGTAGAAGTCTAAGGGGAAGGGATCTTAGAAGCTTAAGAGGATTAAGGGTCTCTTTCAAGACTAGACCCCCTTGAAAGGACACAACTTCCTTCCATTCCTTCCCTGAAATTTCATTATCTATCTCAGGTAGAACTGAGGAATGTAGCCACACCTGGACAGACTTTGTCACAAGATATTGTCTACTTCTCAGGTTCATTCCAATTCCAAAGATAATCATTTGTAAGATAATATCAGCCTCATGGGTCTATTCATTCCCCCTAAAAATGTGCTTCTCCTCTAAATTTGCCTACAGGCCCCTACTTCCCTCTCCCCTGTGAAGAGGGATTTTAAGCCTCTCTCTGGCCCTTCTTAGGGTCTCTCCTTTTGTGTGTGTGTGACAGAGTCTCACTTTGTTGCCCAGGCTGGAGTGCAGTGGTACGATCGCAGCTCACTGCAAACTCTGCCTTCCGGGTTCAAGCGGTTCTTCTCTCTCAGCCTCCAGAGTAGCTGAGACTACATGTGCACACCACCATACCTGGCTAAATTTTGTATTTTTAGTAGAGATGGGGTTTCACCATGTTGGCCAGGCTGGTTTCAAACTCCTGACCTCAGGTGATCTGCCTGCCTCAGCCTCCCAAAGTGCTGGAATTACAGGCATGAGCCACCATGCCCAGCCAGTGTCTCATATTGTGTATGGCTGCCATGCTTATGCATATAATACATTTGTATGCCTTTTCTCTTGCTATCTCATTTGTTGTTGGTTCACTCCAGCAAAACTTCAGAGAAGGTGGGAGGGAAGATATTCTGCCCTGACAGCAACATAGCTAAGAATGAAGAAAGCTGGAACCCACCCTCAACTGGGTCAGAAGTTTGTTGGTGGAGAAGTGAGAGACCAGAACATGCCTCCCCGAAATATAAAAAATTATTGAGTTGAAGATAATGAAACTGATGCAGGAGAACTCTCTGTCCTTCCTCTATTTGCATAGAAACAGGACATACATTTACAAAGACCAGAGGTATCCTGCCCCCGTCTCTACCAGGCAGAACAAATGCCTGAAAGCAGCTTTTAGACCCTCCGTTGGCCTGGAGATGGTACCAGAGAAATGTGTAATAGCAAGCTTTCCTAACTAGCCGTTATTCGCCATTTATTTGCCTTTCCCCGTGATGCTGCTTAGAGACACTCAAAGTACTGTTAATGGAAAAGCCAAATTTTGTAATATTTTTTAAAGAGGTTTTTTTTGGCGCCAATATGAGTGACCACGGACTGGAGAAAACACAAATCCAAGTAGCCTTAAGTAAGTGGTCCTGAGGTAGGTAGATCACAGTTTGGTTTTATGCAGTGTAGGTAGGTAGGAGTTACAGGCAAAAACACAAATGAATACATGGGAGGTATACAGTGGTTCAGCCTGAAAAGGTGGAAATCTCAAAGTGGGGGCTTGCAAGTCATAGGTGGGTTTTAGGGATTGTTGACAGTTGATTGAGAAGAGAGTTGAGCTATTGTCAGTACAAAGAAATCTTGAACTAAGATATAATGGGGTTGTGGAGGCCAAGGTTCTTGTTATGTGGATGAAGCCTCCTAGGTAGCAGCCCTCAGAATAGTTAGTAAATGTCTCTTTTCAGACCTTTAAAGGCATTAGACTCTTAATTGCTCCTAGATCCAAGAAAGGCCTAGAAGGGAGGGCCTGGCTGCATTGATGGAGATTCTCTACAGTTGCAAATTTTCACAGGAGATGGCTTTGTAGGGCCATTTCAAAATATGTCAAAGAAATATATTTTGAGGTAAAACATTTTTATTTGCTTCACAGTCTGCTATCTGTCATGTGACAGATCTGTCATGCTATATCAGAGTCAGGTTAGAAAGTAAGCCACATTATATCAGGTCAATTAAAAAAAGCCTTTTAATGAGATTTTATGGTTTGTAGGGTGTGATTTCACCCCTTGCCTTGTGTGGCCTTAAGTCTTGTTTGTAATTTGGTATCTTGTTACTACAGAGTCTGTTTTGTCAGTCTTATGATCTCTATTTTAACATTTGTGAAAGAAAAATATCTTGGGCCCTTCATGCTGGGAACTGCTCAGGGAAATTCTGCCTCCCATTCTGTTCAGTCATCCCTCTGCTCACTGAGATAGATGCATATTGCCTCCTTTGGAAAGGCTAAGCAGAAACTCAAAAGAACTCAACCATTTGTCTCTCACCTATCTGTGATCTGGAAGCCCCCTCCCCACTTTGAGTCTTCCTGACTTTGCTTCACATTGTCCCACCTTTCCAGGCCGTACCAATGTACTTCTTACACTGTATTGATTGATGTCTCATGTCTCCCTAAAATGTATAAAACTAAGTTGTGCCCTGACCACCTCGAGCACATGTCCTCAGGATTTCCTGAGGCTGTGTATCTTTAACCTGGGCAAAATAAACTTTCTAAATTAACTGAGACCTGTCTCAGATTTTCAGGGTTCACACATTGATGCCGGTCAGTTGTGCCTAAACTCCAAAAAGGATGGGATATCACAAAGCATGTCCTACTTCCCTTCCAGTTGTGGCCAGAAATTCAATTTCTGAGGTTTCTGTGGGGCCCTCTTGGCTAAGAGGTGATTTGTTCTGTTGTTTGACGTGCTTAGGATTTTATTTTTGGTTTATAGTACTTTTCCTTTGTCTTGTTACTCTTCTAAAAACTGACTGTTCTTTATTGAAGTGATAAAAGTTGGAATTCAAAGCCACCTCTTTGAGAACTACTCATTCCTGTGTGTCTCCCATGTATATGTTAATAAACTTACTTTTGTTTTTCTCATTTATCTGTCTTTTGATACATTCATTCTCCCTAACAAACCTGTGGGGGTTATTACTCCCCTACAGTTTTAAGCAGAGAAGAGTCACACAGGGTTGCATTTGGAGCACTCAGATTTGTGGCTAACTCTATCTTGCTTCTAGCTTCATAGGCTGTCTTTGTTCACTTCTGGGCATAGGCCAAGCTAACCATGGAGGGGATTTAGTTTAGAGTTTATCTTGACAGCAAGCATAATAGTCCCTCCCTAAAACTAATTCCCTCCTAGCTCAGATACTGAAAACTAATGAGAAGCCCTGAGATTAGGATTATGAGAGTGTCCTGGCTTCTGTTAAAATGTAGGCATGTTTCTATAATCCTTAACTGTCCAGGAGTCATGTGGTCAGAGTTACAAGATTTGTGACTTCCCCAATTGCTCAGTATTGTAGAACGTAAGACTGATCTTTTGTGATGCTTTTCAGACTGAGCCCACCTGGACTCATGACCCCATGACTCAATTAGTCCTGTGGCCCACCAACCCAAATGTGGACTCGGTGCACAAGGATTGTTTGCTACACCCCTATGATTGCCTCCCCAGCCAAACAGCAGCACCCATTCTCTAGTCCCCTGCCCACTAAACTATCCTCAAAAAACCCTAAACTCTGAGCCTCTGGGGAGACTGATTTAAGTCATAACTCCATCTTCTCTGTGGCCCACCTCATGTTAATTAAACTCTTCCTTTACTGCAATACCACAGTCTCAATCAACTGGTTTTGTCTGTGCAGCAGATAGGAAGAAACCATCGGGCAGTTATAGGGTCAGCAGAAATGAATGTTATCTCTTATTTGTGAGTTTGACTTTCTCCTGCCCCTCAGGAAGAAACTTAAAATAATGAACTGTGGTCAGAGTACAATCCGCAGTTTCCCCTGATCTGACATCTTTGTGTTGGTGGATGTATTTGGGTGGGGTCCGAGTTTCTGAAAAATAACTCAGAGACACGTGTTAAGATGTTGTTTTTAGTTTCTGTAGGGGAACCAAAACATCTCCTGACTCTAAATTCCTTGGCTACTGTTTTAGTCTACTGTTATCTTCTTGCTTATCAAGTTGCTTATTCACTTCTCAGGGCGAGCTAGGTGCCTGGAATTTCCCTTGAAGGAACTCAAGACTTCCCTATATTTCCATGTTTGGGGTGTTGGGCAGCAGGGCCGTAAGAGGAGCTCCTTGCTCTGTCTTAAATCTAAGAAACCAGTCCCATCGCCATTGAGATTTTGTTCCAGATGGAACAAGAGGGACCCAAGACTGAGTTAGATCACCTTGTAACTGGATTTTTGCAGGCTCTGGAAGGGCCTTAGTAGGAAGAACTGTTTGAAGGTTTAAAGAAAGACAGTATGGCCTGGCTTGGAAGTCTGGGAAGGAGTACCCCATGTTCCGTATATGCTTGAGTTGACTTTACTGAACCTGACCAGATAAACCCCTTCGTTAGTTTCCTCCTCTGGTAGTAATTACAGATTTCCATGAGCTGGCCTGCTTGATCTCACTGTGCAAGCATTTTCAAGGTGAGCCCTCCCCTCAGGGAGCACTGACCCAGCTTGGAGCTAATTGGCCTAAAATGGTGGTTAGTGGGATTAAGAGGGGAGGTGAGGGCAGGCTGGCTTCAATTATTAGCACATGCTCACCCCTCCTCTCTACTCTTCATTTCTTGCTCATGAATATATGTAGACTTTCTAAAAGTGTTGGAGAACTTTTGATGGAAGGAGGAAAAACAGTGCCATTGATTGTTAGCCATGTGAATGATTCTATTTTTAGCAAGCAGGGAGAGCAGATCTGAGATTGAGTGTCACCAGAGACCAAGTCTGCATATCTCCTTAACCTCATTTGAGAACAGCGGTTTTGAAACTACTTTAGAAATAGAACTTTATTCCTTGCAACTGTTTCACATACTGAGCTTTTGTGTGAAAAGTGGCGCTTTTGCTGTTTGAGGATGGGGAGGGTCGTGATCACCATCCACTTGCATATGAGGCCCCTCTCTCCCCGTAAGTACTGTGTGGAACCATGGAGCACTGTTCTTGAGAAGCCATTTGGAAACCAACATTTTGGTATAATGAAAAAGATACACCAACTTTAGTCCCATACAGATGGCAACTGTTAGCAAATCATGTAGTTCTGAAAGACATCCGTGTTGTCTTCAGTTTTGCTAATCAAGTAAAACTGAAAAAACAGATAAAAGACAATAGACCAGTGTACAAATGCTTAACATCTTGGATTTTAAAATATACATAAACTGTAAATTGAGTGTGTTAAATCAGGAAGCACAAGTTCTTTGAAAGATGGTGGGGATGTCTCTGCAGCCGGTCTAATTCATGACTTCCCGTGGGGGAAAGACTGGTAGTGTAAGCTTTGGCTCTGCCTGCCTTGCTTTCCTTCACAATTAGGTCTTGGTGGGAGCAAAACAGCCACAAATGAGCTCCAGGTAAGCTGTGAGTACTCCAGCAGTCTTTCAGAGTGCGTCAGTCTGTGTCTTCAAGGCAGCAATTTGGAGGCTGTAATGGGAAATCTGTTCGTTCGCTTCTTCCCACTCCCCAGCTCTGAGCTTCCCCTCAAAGATGGAGAATTAGTTAAAAAAAAAAAAATGAAATTCCCTGAAGAACCTTCCCAGGAACAACAAAAACATTCATTGTAAACAGCAGGTTTGTCTTCTGACAGGTTTTGTTTGCAAATGATAACAATTACAGGTAATTTTTCATTTCAATTGGAGGAGCAGGTATTAAAAGAGAGAGAAGGTGGGGGAGAGAAAAAATGAGAGCAGTGAGATCTCCCAAGTGCCTTATTCACTCCCAGGTCTACAACCTAACACGAGTGTGGAGGGCTAGGTAGCGGCTCCTCATTCCATTAAGTGAGATCTAATTGTGGCTGCTCGGTCTGTTGGCAGATGCAGTTTCTACATAACAACAGCCCAGAGACAGAGCTGCGTGATTAATGCTTCCAGCTGTCATATGCTCCATTATCTGTGCATTTGCATAACTTAATGGTTTAGGACAGGGGAGAGAGGATGCTTAATTTAATGTTTAGCAGGCCCTTGATAGCTGAATAATTTAAGAACTGTCAAGGGGGGTCAGTCCTACAGCGGTTCAGCAAGACAGCGATGATTTCTGCATATCGTTAAAATTCTTACTTAGGAGAATTTTTTTTAAGGAAAAAGAAAAGAACAACAATGCCTGAAAGGAAGCACTGATTTTTCTGCATTTAACCATTTCCTTCCTGAGGCAAATGGAAATTTAAGATGTCTGAAGATATCTGGGAGGGAAAGATTAAACCCAGCCCTTCTGTTTCCTCTCCTCTGGATCCCAGGAACCTCTTCTCTCCCATTCTGATTTTGTCTTCTCTTATTCTCTTTGTCCCCTCAACCATCTCACTCTTTGTGCCATTTTATGACCTATTTACAATCCTCTCCTCACTCCGCCTCCAACCTCTCATTTAGCTGAAAGGCAGCTGGGGGAGGGACAGTGCAGGGGGTGGGGCATAATTTGCTTAAAATCAACTAACAACCCAACCTGCTTTCAATAGGAAACACTGTCAGTTTCATTAGTTGCTAATGAATATTATTAAACTAATCTGTCATTTGTTTTCTAATTATGTGTCACCAGGCATCACAGTGGCAGCTGAGGTGACTGCTGGTGAGTAATTTCTCTACTTGCATCCCTTTTTTGAAATTCAGAATAAGAACAGCCAGGAATGATTAGCAATAATTTGATCCTGAGTAAATCCCCCCACCCCATCCCAGCCTTTCAGTAATAATTTTTCTCCCACGCATTAGTAACAGCCAAGATCTTTATTACCAACCGCTTTGATAGTCCACCCTCATGGTGAGACCCTGGCCCCTGTGAAACTTGGGAAAGCCTCACTTCTGGAGTCTTCAGGTCGACCCAGAACACAACTTGCCATCATTTTCCATCACAATTCTATGAGTCTGGAATTTGGGCTAGACTCCACTGTTTCATGTTGCAGGGACTAGGCTGCTCAGTGGTGCTCATCTGGTGTGGATGGTCCAGATTGGTTTTTCTCTCATGCCTAATGCCTCGATGGGCTTGCTGGACTGCATGACTCCATGGGGCTCTTTCCCTCTGTGTTCTTTCTGGCAGCGTAGGTGACCCCCTAACATGACTACTTGGGCTCTGAGAGTGGATTTTTCAAAGACCAGGAGTAGAAGCTGCCAGTGTCTAAAGACCTGACTTAAAAGCTCCCATGGCATCATTTCATTTCCACCATCATCTGTTAAACAGTGCGGTCAGATTCCACCCAGGCTCAAGAGGTGTAGATGCTTGCAAATGGGAGTGTGTCAGAGTCTGTGGCCATCTCTAGTCAACTTCTTGTCACCAGATGATACATCACCAGTTCCCTGTCCTAGTCCTCTGGACTTCTCTTTTCCCACCCCTACCTGACCCAGTCAGTTGATTTCTCACCAACAATCTGAGTTCCCCACTTCTTGGGCCTTTTGCTAGAATTCTCTTGCAAATCCCCAAACATGACCAATCCCTGCTTCTCCTTTCCTAGTTATTTGAGCTGCTGAGTGCAGCCCAGAAAAATTGCACAGACCCAGAGTGGCCCCACTACAAACAAATGAGTTCAGATTTCAGCTGCATCCTCAAAGCTGCCTGGTCAGCTTTCTGTGTGTTTCTGACTTCTCTCCAATTTCCAGTGATAGTTATTAGACATATTTATTCCCTCCTGGAGTACCCAACCTAGCTTTTCCCTTCAAAGGGCTTTATTTGATCTAATTCTTAGCAGATGGCCTTGACTTCTACTTCTCAGAGGCACGAACATCCTCTGTAATGTGCACACACCTGCTTCAAACCCGTCTTTGTGTAGAGATGTCTTCTCTGTTTTTAGGTAAGTCCCTTCCACCAACTATATCCTTCATTTCCACTAATTTTTCCTAGAGGACTTACTACTATTGATTATTCCTTCTCTGGGTCCATTCTCTTAGCTGATAAACATGCTCAATCTTGTTGTTGAAATAATAATAGTGCTATAATTCTTGAAAGAGTTGTCTGCATGACTCCCCTGCTTGTTGCAATCAGATTCTTGGACATTCCTGACATTGCCTTGGCAAAGGTTACCAGAGGTTCCTGATCACTCTATCCAAGGGCCAGTATTTAGCTCTTACCTTGCTTGGTTTCTTCGTACCATTGATTATGCCTTCTATCTCAAATGGTTTCCTCTTTCTCTCTGTTTATCTGCTGTTATTCTATCATCTCTTATGTCTTAGTCCATTTGCACTGCTATTAAAAAATACCATAAACTGGGTAGCTTATAAGTAACCGAAATTTATTTCTTACAGTTCTGGAGGCTGAGAAGTCTAAGGTTAAATCACCAGCACTCTGGTGAGGGCCAGATCATAGATGTTCTCTTCTTAATTCATCTCACATAATGGAAAGGGCAAACAACTCCCTCAAGCCTCTATAAGGACAATAATTTAGTTCATGAGGATTCTACCCTCCTGACTTTATTACCTCCCATAGGCTTTACTCTTAATATCATCAACTTGGGGGTTAGGTTTCAGCATATGAATTTTAGGGAGACACAAACATTCTGATCACATCTGATTGCTTTTATCTATCTATGAGGTGGAGCAGGGATCCCTCTTAGGGGCCTGCCAGGCTTCCCAAGCATTAAAGTAAAAGAAAACCTTGAATTCCTTCAAGGCAAATTCCAGGTACCTAGCAAGCCCTGAGAAGTGAGCAACCTGAGAAGCAAGAGGTTTTTCAGAAACCCAGGCCCCCACTAAATGAATCCACTGGCACATAGACATCAGATAAGGAAAACTGAGGGTTGACCTCTGATCACCATTCTTTGTTCTAAATTTCTTTCTGAAGGGCCTGGGAAAGTCACACTCACAGGCCAGACAATAATATTTTTTTTTCTGCTGACCCCACATTTTTAGACAAAGCTTTACTTTCTTAACCAATTACAAATTAGAGAGTCTTCGAGTCCACCTATCATCTGTAAGCCCCTGCTTCATGATAGCCTGCCTTGTTAGGCCAAACCAATGGGTAACCTTCATGTGTTGATTTACGATTTTGTCTGTAACTTCTGCTTTCCTGAAATTTACCCCTGCCTTCAGACCATTATCTGGTCTAAAATGTCAATAGTGCTGAGTTTGATAAACTCTACTTTAGATCAGTTTTCATACTACTGTTCTTTTGTACTTATCTCTTACATATCTTCCACATGGCATTTTATTTATTTGAACTTTATATTTCCCTCTTTGGATTATGTACTAAAGGACAGGATTTTCTTTTTCTTTTTTTTTTTTTTTTTGTAAGCCGTCAAGGAAGTTAGGTTTTAAGTATGTGTTGCCCACTTCTTGCTTGGTGCCTTTCAAATAAATTCTCCTTTCTTTCTCTGCAAAAGCTCGGTGTGGATGTTTGGCTTTACTCTGCCAGTTGAGTGGATCCCAGTTGGGTTTTGTAATCTGCTGCTTTTCAGAATTATTTTCGGGGTTTTTTTTTTTTTTTTCCCTGACCTCTCCGTTTCCCAACGTTAATAATGTTCTCCTGAAATCTGTTTTCTCTTCTCCCTCCATGATGTAATTCATGGATGTGTCAGTTGCTGCCTCTTGTGAAGACTCTCAAATGGATCTAGCCCAAGTCTCCTTCCGAACAACTTTATATGCACACATATACATACATGTACATACACACATGTATTTACACACATGTAAGGTTACCCAGTAGATGTCTTTACCTAGATGTCTTACAGGCAACTCAAACTTCACATATCCAAAGGCTTCTCAGCCTGCTCCATTTACTTCTGTTTCAAGCCTGCAATATGCAATTCTTGCATTCTTCCTTTTCTTTGCTTTCCATGTTCACTTAATCACTAAATTGATTTCCTCTCCTTAAGTATCTCTCATCTTCCCTTCATGGCCTTCATATTGATCCTCATTATCTGATCATAATGATGGCAACGTTAGGAAACTGGGTTTCCCTTCTTTTAATCTCCTCTACTCTTACTGTTATTTCCATAGCCACTAAAGAAGTGCCTCCAAAATGCACATTTGAGTAAATCATTACCATATTAAAAATCCTTCAATGGCTTTCCATTGCAGTGGCAAGATCTTGGCTCACTGCAACCTCCGACTTCCTGGTTCAAGGGATTCTCCTGCCTCAACTTCCTGAGTAGCTGGGATGACAGGCACATGCCACCACACCCAGCTAATTTTTGTATTTTTAGTAGGGACGGGTTTCACCATGTTGGCCAGGATGTTCTCAATCTCCTGACCTGATGATCTACCTGCCTCAGCCTCCCAAAGTGCTGGGATTACAGGTGTGAGCTACTGCACCTGGCCCCTAGTCTGGTATATTATATACTTTCTGCCTTCAAGATTCACAGCCCCCCTTTAACCTCCTCACACTCTAGGCTTCAGCTCCATTGCTTTTTTATGCTTTCATACCTTTGCATATAATTTCTCTGCCTAGAATCCCTATCTTTCTCTTTTGTTAGACAATTCCTACATATATGTTAATTATTAGCTTAAGTTTCTTTAAGATGCTTTCGATCTTGCTCCTTGAAAGACATTTGGCAATGTCTGCAGAAATGTTTGTTTGTCACAAGTTGGGGCTGCTGGTGGCTAGGGATGCTCCTAAACATCTTCCAGTGTCCAGGACAGCACCTCACCACAGAGAATTGTCTAGTCTAAAATGCCAGTGGTGCTGAAGTCTATACATTCTGCTTTAGATCAGTTTTCATACTGCTCTTCTTTTATACTTTTATCTGTCTTCCACATGGCATTTTATTTGTTTGCATCACGTATTTCCCTCTT
The DNA here is from genome assembly GCA_004027715.1 of Plecturocebus donacophilus. NCBI lineage: Eukaryota > Metazoa > Chordata > Mammalia > Primates > Pitheciidae > Plecturocebus > Plecturocebus donacophilus. The sequence goes on from PVKP010001182.1 coordinate 74,410, forward strand.
TAGATTATGTGAACTAAAGAACTATGTTCTTGCATATAGAACATCTTAAGAATTATTTATTAAAATGACTTGATGTAACTCCTAAATTTCTTTTGTCTACCACATTAGTTGTTCACAGAGGCATTATCAATCACTTATACTTTATAGTGAATAAGGCTCATTTGGTTTCTTGAGAATAAATTGGTTGTTAAAGGAAGGTAGTTTAAGATGATGATGGGATGCAAAAGAAGAGCACTAAAGTTGTTGCTTGTTTCTTGAGCTTATGTTCCTGCTTCCTTGGATATTTAGATTCTCTCTTTTCTTCTATTTAGTTCCAGACACTTTTCAGAACATCTCCAGGCAGTTTTTATTTACCTTGGTTTACCAATGCTGCTGCTGCCGCTGCTGCTTTTCATTTTTTTCAGCTCTGCCACCCAGGTTGTAGTGCAGTGGTGTAATCATGGCTCACTACAGCCTCAACCTCCCAAACTCGAGCAATCCTTTCACTTTGGCCCCTCAAGTAGCTGGGACTATAGCCATGCACCACCATGCTGGGTAACGTTTTAAAATTTTTTTATGGAGATGGGATCTTACAAAGTTGCCCAGTCTGGTCTTGAACTTCAGGACTCAAGTGGTCCTCCCACCTTGGCCTCTCAAAGTGCTGAGATTATAGGCATGAACCACCATGCCTAGCGGTTTCCTAAGACTTCTAACAGTAGAAATCTTAGGGAAGATGTGCTCTTTGTTAGCTCTTGGCTCCTTTCCTCTTTTTCTGTACTCTTCTGTGTGTTCTGAGGGTGGCTTTGGGGTAGAGGTTAGAAGACTGCAAACTACACTTCTGAAACGTTCTTACCAGATTGCCTCCAGCTATCTTCTGCAAATGGAGGCACTGGCAGGAGATTAGGAGACAGGAGGAAGGAAGAAGATATTTTCTGTGCTTCTGGAAGTAAGTGTAGCAGAGGCAGCAGTGATGGAAGGCAAGTCTAGACTCCTGGCTTCCTGCCCAGGTTGGACATGCCTCAACAGCCTCAGCCACCAAGCACCTGTGGACTTTGGCTCCAGTAGCAACAATGACTGCTTTGGACAACTTTAGGCTCCAGAATTTCTGCAAAGCAACCATGGCTGTGGTTCCAACAGCACCAGCAATGGGTGCTTTCCAACCTCAGTGGCAAAGGGATCATGGATTCTAAGTTAGGTGTTCCCTTTTGTTCCTCTAGTTCTGAGTATGGGAGCAGCTTCTTACAATTTCTAGCTTCTAGCTAGGTTCACCATTTCCCTTTTTCCTCTGCCTACTCTTCCCAGATTTTTCTATTTTCTTTTTTTTTTGAGATGGTGTCTCACTCTGTCACCTAGGCTGGAGTGCAGTGATGCGATCTCGGCTCACTGCAACCTCTACTTCTCAGGTTCAAGCAATTCTCCTGCCTCAGCCTCTGGAGTAGCTGGGATTACAGGCCTTGCACCACCACGCCTGATTAATTTTTTTGTATTTTTAGTAGAGACAGGATTTCAACGTGTTGACCAGCCTGGTCTCAAACTTCTGACCTCAGGTTATCCTCCCGCCTTGGCCTCCTGAAGTGCTGGGATTACAGGCATGATATGCCTGGCCAGGTTTTTCTCTTTCCTGTATCAAATTTTTTCTGTTTGAAATACATAGAATGGCTTCTGTTTTCCTGATAATACACCTAATGATCTGGCATTGTTATGGCACATTCCCTTTCCCAGGAATTTTTCTGAGTTATTCAGGCTTATATTACTTTCCTGGAGATAAAGGTATAAATGCTAATAAATAATGATGTTTAAATTCCAATACAAAGGACAGAAAAGCAGTTGCTTACAGAGGTAAGATTTTATAGTTTTTCTGATTCAGAAGGCATTTGGGATTCAAAACAAGATTCCCACCTCACCCCCTTAAATCTTTATAGCCTTCGTCCGTTGAATGAATTGATAGGTTTGATCTAATTTTCTGTTCTTGAGAATTATAAGCAAGTCTTGATTTTTTTCTTTCTAATTGAGGCAATACATTTCTGAGATACAACAACTTTGAATGTCAGCCACAGAAGTACCTGGTTGCTTTGACAATCTTGCATGTTATATTAGTGTGAAATAATTATGCAGGAGCCAGAATAGCCTCATTTACTCCATCACATAATCATGCACCAAACAGGCATCTTTTCTGAGAAGCTATTTAAAACCTTCTGGTGCCTTCTTATCACAATTAGAAGAAAAGTCAAACTATTTGCCCTAGCTTACTTTAGTCTCTTACTTTAGTTGTTGGTTCTGCTTACCAGCCCCCAGCCCATCCCCCACCATCCTACTCACTCTGCTTTAGTCGTACTGGTGGCTTTTCTGTTATTCAAATACTAAAAGCTTGTACCTGACTCTTGAGTTTTTATACTTGCTGCCTAGGACCCTCTCCCCCCCTAGATGGTTAATCCCTTTTAACATCCAGTTCTCAGATGTAACATCACTTCTTCAAAGATGATTTCCTAAATGAATCTACATAAAGTTGCTCCCCATCCCAAGTCATTCTCCATTCTGTAATTCTCTTTAACAAGTAATAGTTCATATTGCTTGATATCACTTGAAATACACCATCTATCAGTTTACTTGTTTATCTGCCTCTCACCACTAAAATGTAACTTTGATGGAGGCAGGGAGTTTCTCCTTTCATTGACACTTTCTATGCTAAGTGTATCCTGAGTTAAGATATTCCCTGAATAGGTGCCTGACAGGGACTTGTCGAGTGACTTAATTAATTGTGTCCACTGTGCTGGCTACTCAATTCAGCAAGTGTTTATTGTGCACCCACTGTCCAGTTCTATGGTGAGGGACAAAGAGAAGCCACGATGCTTTTCTCCACTAGTGTTCAATGTGGGGGGAATGGGCTGTGTCAATAGCTGCAATCCCAGCCCCCGCCTCCACAATAATTAATTTATACTGAGTACTCAGGATGTGCTGGTTACTTTGCTAAGTGTCTTCAGACTTTATCTCATTGAATCCTCTTGACAATTCATAACATATTTATTAGTAAATTCGTTTTACAGATGAGAAAACTACAACTTAGAGTGTTAGTAATTACTCTGAATCACACAGATATTAAATGACATAGCTCAACATTTAATTTGAGTCTGAGTCTAAAGCTGTTATTGTAACCTCTTCATAACATGTGTTTTCAAACACTTTATTTTGCTTTGCAGGATACTTGTTATATAAAAGAGGTAGGTTCAAAATAGAGCAATCAAAGGATCAGAGTTAAAAAACCTAGGCCAGATTAAGACAGAAGATCCCAAATAATATTTCTTAACATTCTTTGAATATGTGTCCTAATGCAGATTTTAACTGAAACCACACACACACACACACACACACACACACACACACACACACACACACACACACACACACACACACACACACACACAGCCAAAAAATGTAGTCCTTTCTGGCACCCTTTGAAGAAAACCACAGTCTTATTGCAACGAAGTCAGCATCTAGGCTTTAGTCCTGACTTGAAATATAACAAATACCCCTACAACTATGCATTATGTTTTTGGTAAAAATTTTGGTGGTGACTTGGAAAACAATTTGATTCTTTAAATTACTTTCCAAATTTCAAAGAGAAGTCGATGAGGGAAAAGGCATTCTATTTTCTATTGTAAGGCAATGAGATTTGTTAGCTAAACAAAGACTCCTCGGAAGTCAAGGGTGATCATCACCCTTGACTTTATTGCTAATTTGGAGCTGCATCCCATTCCTGAGCTTTTAGAAAAGGGTACTAAGGAAAAGAGAGAGCTAAGTGGGGGTATTACTTATTTCTCAGGTGAAGACAGTCTGATAAAATTTATACACTAGTCTAAAAATATGAGTCTTTCCCACAACACCTAAAATGATTCTTTCCCTTTTGTCTCACCTTTGGCCTTTCTACCAATTAGAAATCCATTCCTACTGTCAACTGTCCGCTTTTAAATGGAGACTAGCTCTAGAATGGCTGTTGGTCATTCAAACCTTGGGTCTCAATTAGTTTAGTTACTAGAAAGCTCCCCTCCTGTAGATTTGATAATGAAAGGGAATTTTGGAGACATGCATTGGAAGGCAGTGAAGTTTTATTCTATTAGGTACTGTGGGAGTGTGCTGGTTGGCTGGGCTTCAGATATGAGGGATGACACAAGCAGAACTCAGGCACAGAGACACCCAAGATGAATAAGTTTCTACCCTCAGAGAAGCAGAGGTGACTGAACCCTGTGGGGCATGTGGCGGCAGCTCTTGTGACATCTCGTTTGCACATTTCATAAGCAATAATATTCTAAAGGATATTATTTGTGTACCAGCATTGACCAAATGCTACCTCACTCAAGGCTTTCATCTTTCTTTTGACCCATTTTGATAGTACTGTTGGGAAATTAACTATCGGCCAAAGAGGGAAGGATCTTAGATGTTGCTAGGGAGATATCCTTGGGATTTTTCTGATTTCCCTTGTGCAGCCACTCAACCCTGGCCAGATTTACTCCTAGGAGTGAGAGAAGAAGCAGAGAAGGGAGAGAGAGCCTCAGAGGAGAGGTCACATTCAAATATCTCTTAAGAGATAACTTACAAGCATGACATTTACAGAGGAGAGTCTGCATGTAAATATAAAACTTACAGAGTGACACTTCTCTACAATATTCTTGCATTATCTGTTTGTCCATGATTCTAGGATGAATGTAAGTAGGGATGAGGGTAAATCTGCTTTCATTTCAGGGAGAAGGAACATCCAGCTTTCACCAAATTTCTGTAGGAAACAGATCTGCTTCACTCTACTGGAAACTATCAACTTTAAACAAACTCTAGGAAGCCTCTTTGTAATGGCAGAATAAATCTACCCTTACATTTCTCCTGAAATAACAAGGAGATGAAATGCAAAGAAAAAACCTTACACTCACTAACATAAATCAGCCCTGTTGCTGCGATCAGCGCATATGGTATGGTAACATTGCCCACTGCTCTGAGACCTGCTAATGGAAGACCATATGTGCTTCTGCAAGATCAAAACACAATAGGCCTGGTTTAAGACTCCGTGGTGGCCCCGACTCCGAACTTACTTGCGTTTATTGGTTTGTGTTTCTGCGTTAGCACTATTCTTTCCACCCCAGTCTCCACTGGTCTCTCACTTTTTTCTTTCCTTTCTTGCAGGAGTTGAGGGGGGTTAGATAATTTAAAAACTTTTGTTTGGACTTTGCAGAGTTCTCATAGTAGGCAGAGGCCATTACAGAGACACAGGTGTCGGGAATATGAGGCATTATTGATGGTGCCTCCAGGACGGAGCAGTTCTTTTCTGCCTGCAGACTACTTGCCTTTTGGAATATACAAATTACAAGAGGTTAGAGATTTGGGTTTAAGCAAGGATGAAAGAGATTTTATTTGGTTTTCTCCCCCTGCTCTTTTATTTAAAGAAACAAATAGAGACTTTGAAAAAAGTGAGAGGGCCTGGTATTCACTTTCCCTATATAAAGTGAGTGAATGAATGAGACAGCTTAAGATTTGTTTTTATTATTATTGTGAGTATAAGCATAAATGCAAACTAAAGAAGTTACTAACAGGACCAGATGTACAGCATATCTTTCTTCTTGGAGCTCAAAAACTTTGTGAACATAAACACATTTATCTTTGAGATGACTCTTTGAGAACGGTGTCTGGTTAACATATTACCCTCTGATTTGTTATGGCCTATGCTTAGCTTCTTTCTCTTGTTCACAGGAGATCCCAGATAGCTCTGAACAAGCTCATGATGAATGCCAGACCTCTTGTGAGACAAAGCTTTCTAATGGGGGAGAAATAGAAAACCACACACATTTGCTGTTGACATAAAATGTAGTTATTTTCTTTTGAATAAGAAATACGTTATTTGTCATAAGAAAGGGAGCTCTAATGCAGTTATGTCATTTTCTGAACCCTTGTCCAGAGCATTTGCCAGGACTCGTCTGTACAGACCATGAGATGTCTCTTTATCAGTCTGTGTGACAAAGCATTCATTATGGGGTCCTGTGTATCCATATATATGTTTTTCCTTGATAATTAATCCCATGCCATTTTAGTGCACGGAGTCCTTTGCTTTAAAATCAATACTCACCCTCGATTCCAAGTTGACTTAAAAGTTGCAACTGTCCTGAAAATCATTTACTATGTTTAGAAAGATTTTTAGTTGTGATGTGTGAGGTGATTTATTTCTCCTCTAGAAGGCGATGATCACGGTGGTGATCTCATATAGTAGGATAAATACCAACAGTTTGATGTGTGATGTATTGAGAGGTGGTATCATTAAGGGCAATGGTTTTTGTAAATCTGGGAGATCATCAGGATGGATTGGAGGAAGTTTTTAACCTCACCAGGCTCCCATATCTGAGGACTCCGACTCAAGAGATCTGGGGTAGGGTCTAGGGATCTTTCTAAAAAGCTTCCATAGGCAATTTTGATGGTCAGTGGAGTTGGGAATCATTGATTATAAAATCTTTGTCCTGAGTTTCAGTTCAGATTTTTTAATATACGAATTCAATCAACCATCTAGTCAATCAACTGCGATTTTGTGCCAGGCACTGGGCAGAGTGCAGGAATACAGAACAAGAGAGCATGCAGCCCCAACCATTTAATGGCTCTTGGCTCCATTTCCTGACCTTTAAATAGGAGTTGGGTGAGATTTCAGGTCCCACTCAGCTCTAGCAATCAATGATATTTAAGTAACTGAGCCCCTGACCTCCTAAAGTGCCTTTCAACTTCTTTGCAGTTCTTTTTGCCAAGCTGACATTCTCCCATTCCAGTTTTCTACCTTGCCTTAGACTTACCCCTAGACAACAGTCTTCAGTTCTTGTCAGCTTGACTGAAAGGTTAAACATGTTAAGTTCTCCCCTCTGCTTCTAGAGGCTATTGAGTGAGAAGTTAACCAAGGCTTCCTCAGGCTGTGCATTTTTCTATTCACAATGATAATATGAAAAGCAGCTGTTCACCCTGGACAGTTTCAAAAAGGTGACTTCCAACCCTTTTCCTTGTTACATGGAAAAGCTCTTGTTTTTCTCCTTATCTATTCCCATCAGAGGCCCAGTGGAAACTCAAGGTAAAGCTTCACAGACAGGCAAATCTGGGCCTCTCAAACCAGAGGGGAACTGAACTGAGGGTGAGGGCACATTTTCTCAGCTTCTCACAGGCATGGGATTAGGGGTGGGATGGAGGAGAGAATGTGGTCAGAGACTCAGTCTGACTTCAATGCAGAACAAAACATAAAACAATGTACCACTTTAAAGTTAAGGAGTTTTTGGAATTCTCTAGATTTTATTCTGAAATGGAGGGAGGATAGAATTTAAACAACACACTTTTCTTTTTGTTTTTGAGACAGTCTCACTCTGTCACTGAGTGGTGCAATCATGACTCACTGCAGCCTGGATTTTTTGGGCTCAAGCAATCCTCTTACCTCAGCCTCCCAAAGTAGCTGGAACCACAAGTATGTGTCACCACCTGGGGCTAATTTTTATTTTTAGTGGAGACAAGGTCTCTCTATGTTGCCTAGGGTGGTCTCAAGCTTCTTAGCTCAAAGGATCCTCCTGCCTCAGTCTCCCAAAGTGCTGAGATTATAGGCATGAGCCATCACACCCAACCTACACGTTTTTTCTTTAAGAGTCTTCTTATGACCCAGGAAAGTGACTATTAATCAGGTCACAGTAAAGCTGATGCCACTTCTCATAATCAAGAAGACTGGCCCTTAATCATGTGAGATGGAACAGGAAACCCTTTTTTAGGGGCCTGTGGACTCCACACATGGAAATGAAGGACAATTCTGTGTTCCTTCAAGGAAGAAGAGTAGCCTAAAGCAATAGCCAAGGAAGTTAGAGTTCCAGGGATGTTTGCTTTCCCTATAGAAACTAAAGACAACGTCTTGACACATGTCCCTGAGTTGTCTTTTGGGGATCCCCATCAAACTGATCCACCTGTACATAGACCTCAGATAAAAGGGAACCAAAGACTGAACTTTGACCGTATTCTTTATCCTAAATTTCTTCCTGAAGGGTTTGGAGAAAGTCACCCTCCCCCCATAGCCAGTTAACATTTTTCTGCAAACCCCAAATTTTAAAAACTAAGTTTCTTTTCTTTAACCAGTAGCAGATCAGCAAAGCTTTGAATCTCCATGCTACCCATAAGCCTGTGCTTCAGGATAATCTGCCTTTTTAGGCCTAAACCAATGTGTAATCTCTGTGTATTGATTTAGAATTTTGCCTGTAGCTTCTGCTTTTAAAAACACTTGCCTGCGAGCCATCAGGGAGGCCAGGATTTGAGCATTTAGCTACTTAGTCCTCTGTGCTTGGCACCTGACAAATAAACATTTTTCTTTCTATTGCTGCAAAACCTTAGTACAGATATTTATTAGTAGCTTTATGGCATGGGGTGAGTGAACCACAGTTTGGTTCTATAGCACATGAGGTTCTAAATATTTTCATTGCTTATCAAAGTGAGACTTAAAGGCCTCTATATCAACGAAAAACCAGTGTGTTGTAGTTATTTCCTGTGGAAGGAGAAGAGGTAGATCAAAGAACTTATTTGAGTTTTCAGGCTTGCCCATTCAGGTAGTTCCGGAAACCAGTGCTTAACATGTCACTGGGGACTGGGTGCAGTGGCTCACACCTGTAATCCCAGTACTTGGGGAGGCCAAGGTGGGCGAATCACCTGAGGTTAGGTGTTCACAATCAGACTGGCCAACATAGTGAAACCTTGTCTCTATGAAAAATAAAAAAATTCACCAGGCATGGTGGTATGTGCCTGTAGTCCCAGCTATTCAGGAGGCCGAGGCAGGAGAATCACTTGAACTTGGGAGGCGGAGGTTGTAGTGAGCTGAGATCACGCTACTGCACTCCAGTCTGGAGTTTCCTCCAGGCCTGCCCACCTGGGCAACAGAGTGAGACTGCATCTGAAAACAAGACAAACAAACAAAATCGTAGTGAGGCAGCTGGTAGAGACTATGGCAACTGGAGAATTCAGGTCTGGTCTCAAGGGCAAGGCTGGTGCTTAGCCCCAGTGAGTGGCTTTTTGGAAATGTGGACCCAGTGTTGCCAGTTCTTATGGTTTTTTTCAAAAGAAGGAGATCTAGATTTTTAGGTTGGCAAACAATTCAAATTATGTATGTACAAAGACCCCAAACACATTGCTGTGCAGTTTGACGGTAGCCCTCTTTCCCTGTTTGTTACTCATATGAAGGAATCTTGCCAGCCTTTTGATTGGAAGTAAGCTGAGGAACACACACACAGAGCCCCAACAAGAGTTCAATCTGTTCTTCATTATGATACAACCCAAATGACAGACGCTTTCAAATGAAAAGTAGGGCAGAGCATCTGGTCTAGCTAACATTCCAACATCTGGTGTGGGAGTGTAGGACCTGAGAGGCCAGACCTTTAGCAGGGTTGCTCTCTGTGGCTTTCCATCTGGGCAGCATGGTGTATGGTGGAGCCGCATATCCAGCCATGGTGCTTCAGTATCAGGGCGTCTCCTCGTGGAGGCTCCTGCAGCCAGTGGTGGGTGTTCTGTCATAGATATACCTTCTCTTTCTAGTAGTCTATGATCTTTGACCTCAGGGGAGGTTCCTTTGAATACTTTTCCTTCCCCTGAAGTTACCACTTCCTTTCAGTTTCTAAGCTTTGCCTTTTCCCCAGATTCCTCCATCTTTTGGTCTACAAAGTTGGATATAAATCAGTTTTCTGTCCTCTGTACTCATTTTCACTTCTAGGTAGGAGGAAGTAGAATCAGGGAGAGGATGGAGGGGAGAAAATAAGTCAAGGTAGGTTTTGACTGGAAAGTCACTTAATTTTTTTTTTTCTGTTTGGTTTCTATGGTGATCTAAATAATAATTAGATGTCTCTACTGTAAGACCTAATACCTTGTCACTATGTCAACCTGAGACATACCTTTCATTGTATAACTTTTAGGTCTTATTTTGCTAAGAGAGCACCTGTCTTTTTCCTGATCTCAAGTTGTATTACAAAATCAGTTGGGCTCCATGTTTGTATCAGTTGTGGTACTGGCAGAATCAAATATTCTACCTTAAATGGATTATTTGTAGTGAATTTAATAAAGAGATTATTTAGGTGCAGAGCAGAATGGCAAGTGATTATGCAGTATGCTAGGGCTAGACACAGTGGAGTGATGTGAGAGTTTGTTACTGCTACCCCCAGGCCTGAAGGGGCCAGTGGAGATAGTGGCTCCTGGAATCTGGATACAGGCCAGTTTGTATGGAACAGGCTGACAGGAGGCAGCCACTTTCCAGGGAGAAGTCATTGGGATAAATACCCGACTTTGTCTCTCTCTTGTCTGTTATCTGGCTTTTTCATTGATCAAACTCAACTGGAAGGCTGTCAGTGGAGTCCATAATGGTCAGCAGGGTGGAAAAGGTGGAGAATGGATATATAGTAGAAAGCAGAAGTTATTATAGCAAAACATTTTAAGTTATGAGATGCCAGTTTGATCTGGATTGTTCAGTGAAGTATAATTGCTAGCATTTTCATGCTGTCATGTTCAAACTGAAACTTTGAACAGAAGCGTTTGAATAAACTCTATTAATGGAATGACACATTGCAAAGGATTAAGAATTCATAAACTTTAGCCAACGTTTATTGAATCCTTACTGTGTCCCTAGTATTGTGGTCATCTATCTGTGAACTATATTAATGCTACTGTAATAGAGGGCAAAATTAAATAATTTTTATGTTGGGTTCAGCTAGAGCTACCTTTCAGTTGTATACTCGTTTGGGTAAAAGATTGTTCACTTGCCTTTCAAGTATTGTAGAGAGTGATTCTTTTGTACCAAGCAACTTTTGTACTGCTACCTTCTAAAGGAGGATGGTTTCCAAGAGCAGATAAATTAATCTTTTTAACAGTTCAATTACAGTTGTGTAAATTTTTGTTTTTAGAACAAACAACAATGAAACGTTTGTTGTTGTCTCTTTGCAAAATGGAGATTAAATGAGATAATGCATATGCCTGATCCTCTGTAAACCCTCAATGAAGGTAATCCAATTTTGAAGTAAAAGAAAAAAACACCAATCTCCCTACTTTCAAAATTTAATCTGCTTTTGTGTTTCCTTATTTACTTTTAGAATTCTTATGCACTTATAATTTCTACAAAGGAGATTTTATCTGCATGTGAAAGAAACCCAAACTTTAAGTGAGAAGAGGTGTGATATTTTTAGGGCATGGTTTCTGTTTCCCTGCAAGCTTGTTCTTCTCTAGAAGGCTCTACCTTCGGGCTGATGTTCTTCAGAGGATATAAATGTCTGTTCCTGTTTCAGGCTTCACCAACATACAACCTTACATATAAGATGTCATAGTTACCTTGGGCTATAATAACAAGATACCATAGACTGGGTTGTTTAAACAACTGGAATTTATTTCTCAGAGTTCTGGAGGCTGGAAGTCCAAAGTCAGGGTGCCAGCAGGGTTGATGTCTGGTGAGGGATTGCTCTTTTGGTTGTAGATGGCACCTTGCTGTGCCCTTACACAGCATGGTCTTTCCTTGGTGCATGTGAGTGAAGGAGAGAGGAAGCAAGCTCTCTGTTATAAGGGCACTAATCCCATCATGGGGACCCCACCCTCATGACCTCATCGAAACCTAATTAACTCCAAAAGTCCCCATCTCCAAATACCACCATGAATTTTGGAGGGATACAATTCAGTTCACAGCACAGGACTTTCCAGACAGAGATCTTCTCCTCAAACTATCAAACAAAAGCTCTGCTTCCACTTCGACTGGAGTAACTGAAACCAGTAACTGTAGCCAGGGACTGCCATGAACTGATTAACAGAGTTTTTGCCCACAGCTAACAGAATCACTATAGCAAGGGGTTAGGGGTTAGAGGATGGGGGATGAGCTGATGCAGTATTGGGGATGGGGGAAATTCTGCCCAAGCAAGATGCCTTGCTAAACAGTGGGGGAGGGATGGGAAGAACGGTATCAACAGTGTCCACTGTATTTAAGTTACCTGTTGCCATGTCATTAGATATTCGGCCTCTTTTCAGTGTTTGAGGAACTGAACTGAACTTCAACTAAACTGAATTTCAAATTTTCTCATGAAAGTGCATTAATGGATGGATCCAAGATGGTCAAATAGGAACAGCTCTGGAGTGTAGTTCCCAGTGAGAACAATACAGAGGGTGAGTGAACACATTTCCTAATGAGTTATTACTGCCCATAGACCAGGAGATTTCTGGGCTGAAAAGTGCCATGAGCTTCCAGCACGACTGTTTCAGCCAGTGCAGCGGGTCTCTGCACAAAAACTCACACAAATCTGGACAGCTGTTTCAACTAGCACCTGGAACACCTGGGAAACAGAGCTGCCCATTCAACTGAAAAAAAGGGGACTGAAAGAGGGAGCCAGGTTATCTGGCTTGGTGGTCCCATCCCCACAAGGACCAGCAATCTGAAATGCTCTGGATTGAGAGTTTCACAACAAGCACAACTGGCCCTGGGACAGTCCAGCTCTGTTGGAGGAAGGGCATCCACCATTACCAAGGCAGTCCACCACTACCAAGGTAGTCTGCCATTACCAAGGCAGTCCACCACTACCAAGGTAGTCTGCCATTACCAAGGCAGTCCACCATTACCAAGGCAATCCATCATTAGTGAGGCAGTTCTAACTATACGTCTATAAACAAAACAGCAAGAAAGTTCACACAGCAGCAGAGAAGAGCCCATGGCAGCTCAGCAACGCCTCTGCTGGCAGACTGTGACTAGGCTACCTCCTTGCTGGGCAGGGCAGCTCTAGGCATGGTGGCTCATGCCTGTAATCCAAGCACTTTGGGATGCTGAGGTGGGCAGATCAGCAAGTCAAGAGATTGAGACCATCCTGGCCAACATGGTGAAACTCTGTCTCTACTAAAAATATAAAAATTAGCTGGGCGTGGTGATGCATGCCTGTAGTCCCAACTACTTGGGAGGCCCAGGGAGGAGAATTGCTTGAACTCTGGAGGTGGAGGTTGCAGTGAGCCGAGATTGCGCCACTTCACTCTAGCCTGGGTGACAGAGAGAGAAGACTGGAGCAATGGAAATTGAGAGGAATAAAGACCCCAGTGTGTTGAACTTTCCTGGGGGCTCCATGGTGGAGGTGGTACTTGTTGAACAGAGCTCTATGGATATGTAAGATCTGGATAGGAAAATGAGTTAGGGGGAAGAGCATTTGCAAAAGGGTAGGAATAAATGCTGGTGTAGTGTGGTGTGTGTGTTGGGAAACCCTGAATGATCAAATCAGAGTGACAACTGTGCATGAGAGAAAGGTGGCAAGGGAGGATGGATGGGTTTTTGTTCTTTACTGGATTTCCTCCAACCTCCTGCATTTATCTTTTTGTGTGTGTGTGTGTGTGTTTTCAATTGCTTAAAAGAGGTAACAATATGCGAAACATCAAGAAGTTTGGAATTATTTTAGAGTGCTTGCACATAACGGACATAGCCTTCTGTAACTGTCTCATCAGTGACAGCCCACTTTGAGATTGTTTATTCCTTAGGGCATTAATATATGTGTTTAGAGACACAGCTAACCCCCTTCTCTTCCTTCTCGTCTACTGGGAGGCTTTGTTCTTTGCCGAAGTTCAGGCCTAAGTCTGACTAAAAAAGCATGAAAACTATAGGTCAGAAAGAGAAGGCAATTAAAACCAGGAATGAAAATGCAGGAGGGGAAGGCAAGTGGATTCTGAAACTGTGACAAGTTAAGGAATTAAAACACAATTCCGTAAATTCTAAAGCAAACTCATAGTTTTGTGTCAAAATGGATTGTTTCATGATCAGTATTCAGGAGGAGTTAAACTTTGAAAATACTAAGACCTGGTATATTGATGTTGATTCCTCCAATTGAAGTTCCTTAAAGCATAATATAATATTGTATACATAAATATGTATATATGTAGATATTTTCCAACATTATTAGGAAATGTGAATATTAATTTACTGAAGAATCATCTTCATGTTTACTGATTGAAATTTTAGATTTAGATATGTGTTTTTATTTATTTCTGGGCTCTATATTTATAATCACATCTTGAAAATTTCTTTCTTTTCTTTTTTTTTAAGGTGGAGTCTCATTTTTACCCAGGCTAGAGTGCAGTGGCACAATCTCGGGTCACTGAAACCTCCACCTCCTGAGTTCAATTGATTCTCCTGCCTCAGCCTCCCAAGTAGCTGGGATTAGAGGCATATGCCACCATGCCTGGCTAATTTTTGTATTTTTAGTAGAGACAGGGTTTTGCCATGTTGGCCAGGCTAGTCTCGAACTCCTGACCTCAGGTGATCTGTCCACCTTAGCCTCCCAAAGTGCTGGGATTACAGGCATGAGCCGCTGCACCTGGCCAGCTTGAAAGAATTTCTTAAAAGTGGCAACACATGTGTTGACATCTTAAAGCATCTCATGATCACTCTGGTCCAATATTATTTTTATGGGTACTTTAATTTACTATTAAATGGAACAACAAGTCAGATTACATTCTAAAAAATATTCATCAATAAAATTTTTCTGAAATTTCTATTGAGGTTCTATAAAGATTCACATCTGGATAGTCACTGGAAGTGAAATATTTTGTGAGGAAAAGTGGCTTGTTCTCACACCTGGTAGGAAAATAGGTAATGGTGTAATAACTGAGCTAGTTGGAAGGAATATGCTATGCGCTGAGTTCCAAATTAAGAATCCTTTTTATTAGCTGGCGACTGAGAGATGGCTAATGCTCACAGTTCTTTTGGCCCTGAGGAAGGGGCTTGATTTCCCTTTATACCTTGATTTAAGTAGGGGAGGGGGAGCCTAGCTGAAGAGGAATTTTACAGAAGCAGAACAGGCAAGTTAGCTAGCCACCAGGGAGAAAGAGGTTCCCCATATTGTTGGTTGCTAAGGGTATTTCCAAACAATCACCAATGGGAGTTCAAAGAGAGTTATACACAATAGCAGGTATGCTTGCCAAGCAGGACTCAGTTACATTGGTTATATGGTAGGATAAGCACAGAGCCAGCGTGACATAGCACAATATCAGTGTGGTCCAGTTATGCACCCAAAGGGGCTGTGGTATGGAGGGGGAAGCTAGGTTGGAGTTTACGGCTAAGATGGAGTCAGTGATGCTAGCCCAGGGTAGGTTATTACAATGGTTCTTAGCATTTTTTTTTAAAATCAAGGTTTCATTCTGTCACCCAGGCTGGAGTGCAGTGGCGTGATTTCAGCTCACTGCAACCTCTACCTCCCAGGTTCAAGCCATCCACCTCAACCTCCCAAGTTGCTGGAAATACAGGTGCATACCACCACACCAGGATAATTTGCCTGTTTTTTGTAGAGATGGGGTTTCACCATATTTCCCAGGCAGGTCTTGAATTCCTGGCCTCAAGTGATCCATCTGCCTTTGGCCTCTCAAAGTGCTGAGATTACAGGCATGAACCACTGTTCTTATCATTTATAATAGGCAAAACTTTTCCATTCTGGGGTTTTCCATACTCCTTGTAATTGTGATATCCTCCATTTACACAGATGTAATTCATTTAAGAGAACAGCTAGTTTATTTCTTCGTGTGTGTGTGTGTGTGTGCGTCTATGTCTATTTTTTAATCCCTGAGATACTTCTTGTATAGTTAAATTGTTGAACGGTATTTTGGGAGATGATGCCTTAGGTCTATTTTCAAAGGTGACTTCTTTTTCTTCTAATCCTCTAGTTTCTCTCTCAACCCCAGTCCTTAAGGTTCTCTTGTTTTCTCTCTTCTTTCCGTCTTCTGACTCAGCTTTATATTATGTAGATCAGCTTTGGCTTCTTTATTTTTTTTCCTCTTACCTATTCCACAGTAGCAGTGTGGTGGTTTTGATGCAAGTTTTAAAGTCAAGCCTTGGTTTTAATTCTGCTTCCATCATTTAGTTGCTGTGTGATCTTGGATGGGTTACCGATCCTTGCTGTGTTTCTTCATCAGTGAAGTGGAATTATGATGGACTCTATCTCATCAGACTGTTTTGAAGAGTAAGATAATGGACACAAAGTGCCAGCGCAGAGCCTGACCTGGAGTATGCACTTGCATGGGTCAAGGTAGACTAGTTGTGTTGTCGTGAGAATCAGTGCAGGGTTTAAGTATCTTTAAAACACAAACATTTATTTTTTATTTACCTAATGTTGGTGTCAGTCTGAGAGATTCCTCCAAGGGGTAACTCAATGATAAAGGCTCCTTTAACCTCATGGCACCATTATCTCAATACATACTTCCATGTTGTGATGTAGGTGAGCCAAATGGAGGGTCTCACTGATAGTGAGTGCTTTGGCTCAGAAACGATTCATATCACTGCCACTGACAGCCAATTGGCCGGAAATAGTCACATGACCCCAAAGCAAAAACAAACAAACAAACAAACATGGAAGTATAATCTTTCCATGTGCTCAGAAGTGGGTGAGCACAGCATTCCACATAGCTAAACTACATACACTCTATGCAGCCATGTATCAGGAAAATGCCTTCCAAGAAGTTTGCTGATGTGGAAGCCACAAAGTTTGGTGAAGTCTTTAGTCCCCTAAAAATATCTTACATTTTTAGTTAGTCTTCAGAATTCTAGTATTCTTTAAGTCCTGCACAGTTTAAAATAATGTCCCTAATTTACAGGAAAGCTACCATTTCCTAGAAAATGCATAAGACTATTCCTAGTGATTTTGAGAGATTTGGTGCTGGTAATAAGGATGGAGATGCGACAATTAGTTTTCTAAACTCCATCTATGGTGGTGGTTCGCTTAGATCTGGCATTTTGATTGTTCCCTGTTGCTATTTTTCCATGGAGAGGGTTGGTCTGAATGCAGATGGGGAGTGGGACTAGGAAAGGCAGCTCAGCACACCTTTGGGCCTGTGAGCCGAGAGAAGTTCCTGCTCCCTGACGGTTGAATCAATTCTCTGTCACATAAAAACTAATAATTAAAGAAAGAAAGAATGACAAAGCTGCGTATGGAAATGGAGCCAGACTTCATGTTCCAACAGGGTTAGTACCAGCTGTTAGCCATGCATCACTTCTGGGGCCTTCCTGGTGACCTTCATTTATTAGGTGTCACCAATAGTCCTCTTCATCAGGGAACAATTAGACTCCTTCTGGTGTGAAAGCAAAGGGACTGGCAGATCTTTGAAATGGTGAGCCTGTTTGGTGCCTAGTAGAGAAGTCTCTTTGGCCATGCTGGTTTTGTTTGGAGGAAGGGTATAAAGAGTGTGAATATACCTTACCAGCTATGGGGAATGCAAGATGGAACAGGGAGTGTTGCAATGAAATTGTAATGAAAACTGAGACACCTTGACTTTCATATAAACTCCTGTAATAAGTTATGTGAGAACTTGGATAGGACACTTTATTCCATTAGATATGTTTTTTTCCATTAAAACTGAATACACGTTATTTTGCCTAATTTGGAGGGTTAATGGGAAAAATAATTATGTGGGCAGTATGCAGCCCCTTAAAAAGCATGAAGATCATGGAAATGGATATTTTCCCACATATAAAGTAATACAGTTTGTTATCAAATTTTGGAAAATATAAATAAATACAAGTAAAAGTTTAACATGAAAATCATGAAAACTAAACAAAATGTCACCACATAGAGGTAACCACTGTTAACAAATGAGTGTGTAGCTTTCCAAGAGTTTTTTTTTAATGATATGTAATAATTGTACATATTTGTGGGGTACATGTGATATGGTGATACCTATATACAATGCGATCAAATTAAGGCATTTAGGATATCGATCGCCTCAAACATTTATTATTTCTTTGTTTTGGGAACATTTCAAATCTTCTAGCTATTTATTTATTAATTTTTTTTTGAGACAAAGTCTTGGTCTGTCATCCAGGCTAGAGTGCAATGGTACCATCTCATTTGACTGCAACCTCTGCCTTATGAGTTCAAGTGATTCTCCTGCCTCAGCCTCCCACGTAGCTGGGACTACAGGTGTGCACCACCACACCCAGCTAATTTTTGTATTTTTAGTAGAGACGGGGTTTCACTATGTTGGCCAGGCTGGTCTCAAACTCCTGACTTCAGGTAATCCTCCCTTCTTAGCCTCCCAAAGTGCTGGGATTACAGGCATGAGCCATCACACCTGGCTTCTTCTAGTTATTTTGAAATATACAATAAATTATTCCCTATAGTCACACTACTGTGCTATTGAACACTATGACTTATTCCTTCTAACTGTATAGTTGTACTCATTCACCAACCTCTCTTCATCTCTGCCCCTACCCTTCCCAGCCTCGGGTAACTATGATTCTAATCTCTACCTCCACTAGGCCTACTTTTTTTAGCTCCCAAATGTGAGTGAGAACATATGTTATCTATCTTTTTCTGCCTGGCTTATTTCACTTAACACAATGACTTCCAGTTCCATCCTTGTTGCTGCAAATGACAAGATCCATTTGCCTTAGCCTTCTAGTATGAATTCTGGCTGACTAGTATTTCGTTGTTTATATATGCTACAATTTCTTTAACCATTCATCCATTAATGGACGCTTAGATTGAGTTGATATCTTGGCTGTTGTAAATAGCAAATGCAATAAACATGGGAGTGCAGGTATCCCTTTGATATACTGATTTCCTTTCCTTTGTGTAAATGCCAAGGAATGGGATAGTCTCTATAGGGTTTTCTAGAATAGATGTACTAATTTACATTCCCCCCAACAATGTATAAGAGTTTCCTTTTCTCTGCATCCTCACCAGAATTTTTTTTAGAGACAGGGTCTCACTGTGCTGCTACCTAGGCTGGTCTCAAACTCCTGGGTTCAAGTGACCCATTTGCCTTAGCCTCAACCAGCATTTTTTATTGTCTTTTTAACTGGGGTGAAATGATATTTCACTGTGGTTTTGATTTGCATTTCTCTGATGATTTGTGATGTTGAGCATTTTTTCATGTACCTGTTAGTGATTTCATGTTTTCTTTTTTTTTTTTTGAGATGGGGTCTGACTCTGTTACCCAGGCTAGAGTGCAGTGGTGAGATCTTGAGTCACTGCACCTTCACTCCAGGGCTTCAGCCATCCTTCCACCTCAGCCTCCTGAGTATCTAGGACTACAGGCGCATGCCACCACACCTGGTTAATTTTTGTATTTTTTGTAGAGACAGCTTTTCACCATGTTACCAAGGCTGGTCTCAAACTCCTGGCCTCAAGTGATCTTCCCACCTTGGCCTCTCAGAGTGCTAGGATTACAGGCATGAGCCACTGAGCCTGGCCATTTCTGTGTTTTCTTTTGAGAAATGTCTATTGAGATTCTTTGACTACTTTTAAATGGGATTATTTATGCTCTTTTTTTTCTGTTGAGTTGTTTCAGTTTCCTGAGTATTCATGGCAGTTCCTGTGGGTTAAACAGTCTGCAAATATTCATTCCCATTCAACAGGTTGTGTCTTTACTCTGTTGATTGCCTCGTTTACTGAGCAGAAACTTCTTAGTTTAATATAGTCACATTTGTCTATTTTTGTTTCTGATGCCTGTACTTTTTTGAGGTCTTAGCCATCATATCTTTGCCTAGACCAGTGTCCTGGAGTGTTTCCCCTGTGTTTTTTCTAGTAGTTTTATAGTTTTGGGTCTTACATTTAAGTCTTTTGAGTTGATTTTTCTATATGGTGAGAGATGTCTAGTTTTATTCTTATGCAAATGAATATGCTGTATTCCCAGCATCATTTATTGAAGTTGTCCTTTTCCCAATATATATTCTTCCTGCCTTTGTCCAAAATTAGTAAGCTGTAAATATGTGGATTTATTTCTGAATTCTTTATTTTGTTTCATTGATCCATATGTCTCTTTTTATAAGTATTATGCTATTTTGGTTACTGTAGCTTTGTAGTATATTTTGAAGTCAAGTATTGTGATTCCTCTAGCTTTGCTCTTTTTGCTCAGTATTGCTTTGGCTTTGCAGGGTCTATTGTGGTTCCATATAAATTTTATGATTGTATTTTCTATTGCTGTGAAGAATCTAATTGGTGTTTTGATAAGAATTGTTATTGTGAATCTGTTGATTGCTTTGAGTATGGTCATTTTAACAATATTAATTCTGCTAATCCATGAGCATGGGCTGTCTTTCCATTTGTTTGTGTTCATTTTCTTTCATCAGTGTTTTATAATTTTCATTGTAGAGGTCTTTCACCTTAGCTAAATTTATTCCTAGGCATTTTGTTTTTCTTATAGTTATTATAAATGTGATTGCCTTCTTTCTTTTACAGCAAGTTCATAATTGGTATATAGAAACAAAAATTACTAAAATTTTTTTAGTAATTATTAAAAAATAACAAAAATTACTAAATTTTTTATGCCGATTTTGTATCCTGCAACTTTACTGAATTAGTTTATCAGATCTAAGAGTTTTTCAGTGCAGTCTTTAGGTTTTTCTATATATAAGCTCATATCATCAGCAAAGAGGAACAATTTGACTTTTTTTCCCAATTTGGATGTCTTTTGTTTCTTTTGCCTGTGATTGCTCTGGCTAGGACTTCCAGTGCTATTTTGAATATGAGTGGTGAAAAGCAGGCATTCTTGTCTTATTCCAGTCCTTAGAGGAAAGGCATTCAGTTTTTCCCCCTTCACTATGATGTTAGCTCTAGGTTTGTCATATATGATCTGTATTATGTTGACTTATGTTCCTTCTATACCTAATCTGTTGAGAATTTCTTAGGATGTTTAATTTTATCAAATGCTTTTTCTACATCTATTGAGATGATCATATGTTTTTTGTCCCTTATTGAGTTGATGTGATGTATCACATTTGTTGATTTGCTTGTGTTAACATCCTTGTATAGCTGGGATAAATCTCACTTGATCGTGGTGTATTATATTTTTTATCTGTTGCTGGATTTGGTTTTCCAGTATTTTGTTGAGAATTTTTCTATCTATGTTCATCAGGGATATTGGCCTGTAGTTTTCTCTTTGTGTGTAGTGTCTTTGGTTTTAGTATCAGGCTAATTCTAGCCTTATAGAATGAATTAGGAAAAATTCACTCCTTTGCAATTTTTTGGAGTAGTTTGTGAAAAATTGATGTGTGTTTTTCTCTATAAGTAGAATTCAGCAGCAAAGCTATCTGGTCCTGGGTTTTTCTTTGTTGAGAGACTTTATTCAGTCTCATTACCTGTTATTGGTTGATTCAGGCTTTCTATTTCCTTTGGTTCAATCTTAGGTTTTATGTGTCCAAGAATTTATCTTTGTCCTGTAGGTTTTCCAATTTGTTAGAATATAGTCGTGCCTAATAGTTTCTAATGATCCTTTGTATTTCTGTGATGTCGATTGTAATGTCTCCTTTTTCATTTCTAATTTTATTTATTTAGGTCTTCTCTCTCTTTTTGTTTGGTGATTCTAGCTAGCAGTTTATCAATTTGTTTATCTTTTCAAAAAGCTAACTTGTCATTTTATTGTTTTATTTTTTATTAGTCTCTATATTTTCTTTAGTTCTGCTCAGATCTTTTTTTCCTTTTTTTGTGAGGGAATCTCACTCTGCCATCAGGCTGGCATGCAGTGGTGTGATCTCAGCTCACTGCAAACTCTGCCTTCCTGTTTCAAGCGATTCTCCTGCCTCAGCCTCCCGAGTAGCTGGGCTACAGGCACGCCCCACCATGCCCAGCTAATTTTTGTGTTTTTAGTAGAGACGGGGTTTCACCATGTTGGGCAGGATGGTCTCGATCTCTTGACCTCATGATCCACCCACTTTGACCTCTGGAAGTGCTGGGATTACAGGCATGAGCCACTGCGGCCAGCCTGCTCAAATCTTTATTATTTCTGTCTTCTACCATTTTGGGGTTTAGTTTGTTCTTGTTTTCTAGTTCTTTGAGGTACACAATTAGGTTATTTAAAATATTTTTACTTTTTGATGTATTTATTGCTATAATCTTCCCTCTTAGCACTGCTTTTGTTGTATTTTATAAATTTAGGTATGTTGTGTTTCCATTTTTAGTTGTTTCAATAAATTTTAAAATTTCCTTCTTAATTTCTTCATTGCCTTAGTGGTCATTCAGGAACATGCTATTTAATTTTCATATATTTATACAGTTTCCAAAGTTCCTCTTCTTATTGATTTCTAGTTTTATTTATTCTGAAAAGACACTTGATATGATTTTAATTTTAAAAAATTTGTTGATACTTGTTTTGTGGCATAACATATGGTCTATCCTGGAGAATGCTCCATGTGCTGATAAGAATGTGCATTCTACAGCTGCTGAATGAAATGTTCTATAAATGTCTGTTAGGTTATTTGATCTATAGTATAGATTAAAGCCAATGTTTCTTTGTTGATTTTCTGTCTAGATCATCTGTCCAATGCTGAAAGTGGGATGTTCAACTTTTCAGCTTTATTGTAATGTGGTCTATCTTTTTTTATCTCTAATAACATTTGCCTTATATATCTGGTGCTCTGGTGTTAGGTACATATATTTATAATTGTTTTTATTCTCTTGCTGAATTGATAACTTATTATGTAATGACCTTTGTCTCTTTTTATGTTTTTTGACTTAAAGTTTATCTTGTTTGATATAAATATAGCTACTTTTGCATGCTCTTGATTTTGGTTTGCATGGAATACTTTTTTCTATTCTTTCACTTTCAGTCTACGTGTGTCTTTACAGGTGAAGTAAGTTTCTAGTATATTTCTAGTAAGTGAAGTATATTTCTAGGCAATATATAATTCAGTCTTTTTTAAAAAATCCATTCCATTAGTGTATATCTTTTAACTGGCAAATTTAATTCTTTTACATTCAAGGTTATTAGGTGAATACTTATTCCTGTCATTTTGTTCATTGTTTTCTTGTGTTTTGATAGTCTTTGCTCCTCTCTTCCTCTTTTATTGTTTACATTTACAATTTGGTGGATTTTTTTGTAGTGATAAAGTTTGACTCTTCTTTTTATCATTTCTGTATCTGCTCTACCAGTGAATTTTAATCTTTTGTTTGTTTTTATGATGGTAGATGTTGCCTTTTTATTTCCAGATGTAGGACACTTTTAAGCATTTCTTGTAGGTCTATTCTAGTGATAATGAATTCCTTCAATTTTTGCTTGTCTAGGAAAGACTTTCTCCTTCATTTTTGAAGGATAGTCTTGCTGAGTATATTATTTTTTTTGACAGTTGTTTTCTTTCAGCACATTGACTATATTATCCCATTTTCTCCTGGCCTATAAGGTTTCTGTTGAGAAATCTGCTGTTAGTCTGATGGAGATTCCTTTAATGTGACTTGAGACTTTTCTCTTGCTGTTTTTAGGATTTCTCTTTGTCTTTAACTTTTGACAATTTGACTATATTGTGCCTTGTAGAAGATCTTTTGGGCTTATTCTATTTGGGGATCTTTGAGTGTTTCTGAATCCAGATGTCTATATCTCTTGCAAGACTTGATAAGTTTTCAGATATTATTTTACATATTTTCTATGTCTTTTAACTCACTTTGCCTCCTTCTGGAATCCTAAATTTCAAATATTTGATGCTTTATGGTGTCACATATGTCATACAAACTTTCTTCATTTATTCATTCACTTTTTTTTGTCTGAATGGATTATTTTAAAAGACCTGTCTTGAAGTTTATACATTCGTTCTCCTGCTTGATCTAATCTATTTTTGGAGCTCTCAATTATATTTTTTATTTCATTCATTGAATTCTTCAGTTCCAGGACTTGATTCTTATCTATAATATTTCTGTTGAATTTTTCATTCATATCATGAATTGTTTTCTTGATTTTCTTGTATTTTTAAATCTGTGTTCTGCGGTATGTCACCAAGTTTTTTTTAACATCATTATTTTGAATTCTTTTTCAGGCATTTCATGGAGTTCCTTTTCTTTGGTGTCTATTAGTGAGAAATATTGTGTTCCTTTGGAGGTGTCTTATTTCCTTGCTTTTCCATTTTTTCTTTTGGTGTCATGTTAATATCTGTGTAACAGTAGCTTCTTCCAATTTTACGGATTAGCTTTCATAGGGAAATACTTTTCCTTGTTTATTTTATTTATAGTGCTGTTTGGGTAGGGGACTTTGGCTTTTAACATAGGAGTTTTGGAGGGGAAACAAACATTCAGTCCATACTATATACATGTGGTTTATCAAATACATGCTTCTCCAGGAGGCTGGCAAGTGACTTGAAAAAGCAGGACAGAAAAGGAGGAAGCCAAGCAATCAGTTAATCTCTTAGGACAGGCATGAAACAAATGTTGGTGATCTCTTGGCAATGCCAGCCCAGGGTGAAATTGAGATCTGTGATTGGCTCTATTTTCAAGAACTCTTAAGAAATTAGAGTCTAGAAAAGACAGTTGTGTAACCAAAGACTTACTGAGCTAGAAGGGAGCCCAGGTTTATCCAGATCAATCCTGGGCTGAATCCTACAAGGTCTAGAGATGGCTCTTGTAGGGGACCTCTTTGCAGGGCCAGAAGTCAAGGTATAAGAGGGAATTGCCAAGCAGGCAGGGTTGGGGGCCCGTTGCCCTCATTCAATCACAGCTGTACTGTTTTCGTATGTTGTATGTGTTATTTTCATGGAAGGAAGCATTGAAAATTTTTTCAGGATGAATGTTGGAAATGCACGGTGCCTGTCCATTTTTGTCTTATAAATAACATTGAGACTCCAAAGGTATCATGATTTTCTAGTTAACAACAGAGATGATCTTCCTTTCCCAGAATTTCTGTATCTTAAAAAAGCAGTAGAGGCTAGAGTGTCCATGAACATGGGCTTTGTGATTATGCAAATTTGAACCTGCACCCTAGCATGGCTCAAATGGAATTTTTCTCCAGTTAGGAATTTAACAATGCTTTGCTCTCCAAATTAAGCAAACTACTTCTCCATGTATTTGGGGGGTACTTGATGCTGGAAGCGCCATTTCTGTTATCATAGGAAGTGAGGGAGAAGTGGCTTCCTTACTTTACCCTACCCCAGACATGTCACTGGAGGAAGGGGGGAAAAAAGGGAAGGCTATGTGAAGAAAGAGGGAAAAAACAAAGGTGGCAGGGAACATGCCAGAAGTCTTCCATGTTACTTCAGCTGTCCTTCTGTAGAATTTTTGGGAAAGTAGAAAGGTGGTTGCCAGGGGAGGTGGGGTGGGAAATAGAGAGTTATTGGCCAGTGGGTATAGTAGTCCAGTTTTGCAAGATGGAAAAGTTTTGAAGATAGGTTGCACAACAGTGTGAATGCACTTAGACTACTGAGCTGTACATTTTCAAATATAGTACATTTTATGTTTTGTACATTTTGTCACAATTAAAAAACAACACAAATGCCTTCGGAAGGCATAGTGAGTGTTTTTTTCATTCACTTCAGAGAGGATTCATTGTTAGCTTGCTGTTCCCCAGACCACTAGCAGAACTGAGGTGGATGGAAACTTTCATGATACAGCTTCTGAAACAAAGTAGCCTGGCCCATTTCCTCAGTTATTCAACAAACATTTGAGTGACTCCCTGGGGTCAGGCACTATACTTAGTCCTAGCTATTAGCAGTGAAAACAAATGTTATATGTAAAGTTTTGATGCCATAAAAGAAATAACACTCAAAAATTTCCTCAGCAAGACAATTTACTTCTACAGAAGGGTGCAGCTTACAGATGGAACAATGGCAAGTGTACACCTGGACAAGTGAGGGGAAGGGGTTCTTATTCCTGATGGAGGTCACCCCTATTGCTGTGTTGTTCCCCTATTGGCTAGAGTTAGACCACACAGTGTAGGTTAATTCCAATTGGCTATTTTAAAGAGAGCAGGGGTAGGTAGTTTGGCGGGAAGGATGGTTACGGGACAGGTCAGAGCAGGTAACCAGGGGTCAAAGCAGGTGACCAGAGCAAGTGACTGAGATGAGTCAGGATGGAGCAGGAGGGGACCAGGGGGAACAGATGTGAATTACTAATTAGAACTGTTGGAAAAGGTTGTTTACTGAAACTACAAGGAAGTTAAACTTTAAAATGGAGAATTAAAGAATGAGAGAGCTGAGCATACTGACATACTGATCCTTTGAAGAGAAACTTGGAGTTCAGTTTATTAACACAAAGTATACAAAGATTCTGCTTTTGCAGTCTGGGAGTGGGGGTGGGGTGGGGTGGGGTAAGGTCTCAAAAATAAAATAACTAAAGCTCTCAGCATGTTGCAAGATGATAAGGGTGGTGGAAAATAAAGCATGAAAGAGGAAGTGGGGTGTCTTCAATGAGAAGGGGACATTTGGGCAGATTTGAGGGAGCAGTGCCAGGAGGTATGGAGAGGAAGCATATTCCAGGCAAGGGCAGAATAAGTGAGAAGATGGTGAGGTAGGTGAAGAATGGAAGATGAGGACAGGAGAAGCAGGGGTGTGTTGTGGGGAGGAGGAGAGGGAGGGAGAGGAGGAGGACTGAGCAAGAGGGTGAAAGGAAGGGATTTTGCTTTTACCTGGAGCAAGATGGGAGCCTTTAGGGGATTTTGAGTTTGGGAGTGACTTGATCGGATTTGAGATTTATCAGGATCGTGGCAACTGCTGCACTGAGAATGTACTGAATGAGAGGGAGGGCAAGGCAGAGATGAGCTTGGAGAGGGGGCAGAGAGATGAGCTTGGAGAGGGTGCAGAGAAGGGCTGGCCAGTGGGACCCCAGGCTGTTCTATATTGATCTGTGCAGGGGGACAGGGGCAGGGCTTAGTTTGAGTGTGTTCACCTTTTATTCTCCAGGTGCCCTCTAACTTCCCTTCTGTCTTCTCCTTCTATAGATGGAGGTTAAGTGCATCCTTGAGGATCTCCTGGAGAGTTGATGGGTGTGCCTTGGAATGGTCCTGATTCACAGTCCTTTGGCTTTAACTAGGTTTGTGGAAGCTCCTGTCCCAGGCATTCACCTCCCTTGGGATGGGAATCATCAATCACCAGGGAGAAAATAGATATCTTGAAGCTGTGGGCTCTTAACTCCTTTAAAGCTGCAGGACAAATGATTTAACTGAACATTCATCATGCAGGGAGGAACAGTAATCTTAGAAAAGGAAATAAAAATCTTCAAAATTCAGATTCTGGGGAAATGGCAGAGAAGGCATCTTTATTTTTGGGTATGTGTCCATTGTGGAAGGAGTAGGCAGGCAAAACCACATGTCTTGGATGGCCCTCGCATCCTGAGGGCGAGCTTCTCTTGAAAGCACTTTAATTCCAGAATTGGAACAAGGCCCAGTGTTGAAAGGGGAAAGAAAAGTGTGGCAGTCAACAATAATTATGGTCATCCGAGTAATCATCAGTTATGGATGTGGGGAAGGGAGGATTCTGAAATCCTTTACTTATCCAAAAGTCAAACATTGCCTCTGTCCAGACCAGGATTTCTCCGTTTCAGCAGTGTTGACGTTTTGGGTCAGACAATTCTTTGTGGCAAGGGCTATTCTGTGCATTGCAGGATTTTATGCGGCGTCCCTGACCTCTGCACCCTCAATGTCAGCAGCACCTCCCCAGAGTGACAACTAAAAATGTCACCAGGCTGGACGCGGTGGCTTAGCCTGTAATCCCAGCACTTTGGGAGGCCAAGGTGGGCGGATCACCTGAGGTTGGGAGTTCAAGACCAGCCTGACCAACATGGAGAAACCCCATCTCTACAGAAAAAGAAATACAAAATTAGCTGGGCATGGTGGTGCATATCTGTAATCCCAGTTACTTGGGAGGCGGAGGCAGAACAATTGCTTAAACCTGGGAGGCGGAGGTTGCAGTGAGCTGAGATGGCGCCACTGCACTCCAGCCTGGGCAATGGGAGTGAAACTCGTCTCAAAACAACAGCAACAAAAGCAAAAGTCTCCAGACATTGCCAACTATCCCTTGGGGAACAGAGTTGTCCCTGGTTGAGAACTGCTCACCTAGACTGAGGCAGGGGCATTGGTGCAGTCAGCATTGTTTTACTTCACATCCTCTCTGGCTGATGAAATCAATAGAGTTAACATTAATAGTGGTTTCTTCTTGGTCACTGGGATCGCACAGCATGTGTTGTTCTGTTTTGAGAGAAAAATTTTCCTGTGCTTTATGTAATAAGGGCCTTGTGATGCCTGGATTCTGGGCATCCCAACATATAAGTGTACCCGTAAGGCAAAGAGACTAAAAACAAGGCACTCTCTGATTGCCAAGAAGGGGGCATGTTTTCTTTCGTGTCTCTCTCCTGGATCCATGCAATAATTAGCCAAAGTAAAATGAATATTAGCTCATGCTTAACTGCCTTTACCGCACACTCGCCGGCACTGACCCAATGGTGCTAAACCAATTATTTTTTGAACTTTATGGCTTTAAATAATCCTTTGCTCTAAAATTCCCTGTACCCCTCAGCTACTTAACCACAGGCCCCTCTGCCCTAAATCCTTTTCTTATACTTTGTAGCTTTTTAAGCAAGGCCCCTCTTTAAGAAGACATAATCCCTTCTCTGTAGAAAACATGAAAGACCTTGAACAAATCAAGATTTCTCCATGGAGAATTCAGCTAATCCTGTGCTTAGCTCCTAACAAGGAAATCCATCTCTCCACCAAGCACACCATTACCCGGACTAATGCCTGACTTGAATAACAAGCAAATTATTGTGCTTTTAATTGTACCCTGCTCGGTCGCAAAGCACATCTGAGAGAGGAATGTGCCGAGCTCTTCCAGGAGAAACAGGTCATGCTTCTAATCCTCCTTTTCTGTCGCCTTCCCCTCCCCCTTTTCAATCTTTTCTCTTCCCAGCGGCACAAAGAAAAAAAAGTAAAAAAGACAGCTAAATTATGTTTAAAATGGAAGAGTCTAAAAGAAGAAAAAAGGTGGTAAATACTGACTTGGGAGAGGATGAAGTATCTAGTCTCTGCAGTGTGGCTCATTTGAGGACAATCAATGTTATCATAACCCCATTACTGGAGGGCAGTCTTTGTTACCCTAAACCAGGCTTTGTCAACCTCAGCACGATTGGCATTTTGGGCTGAATAATTCTTTGTGGTGGGGGGACTGTCCCAGACATTGGACAATATTTAGTGGCCTCCCAAGTTGTGTCAAACTAAAATGTCCCAAGACTTCCAAATGTCTCCCGGGAGGCAAAATCGCCCCTGGTAGAGAACTATTGACCGAAACCCACCCATACTGTGATGTGTTTGTTCCTGCTTTCCTCCCTGTCCACAAACCCCAGGCAAATCATGGTTCTCGTTGTAAACCAGGGAGAGACAAATGTGTTGTTTCTGTAAGTAGAATGACTGGAAAGAAAAAAGACATGAAAGCATGTGTTGTTAGAGGATGGGGAATGGGCACCCCCTCAGCACCCAGACTGGAAAAGTATTAGGATTTAGGGGGTCTCTGAATTCCTTTGGGAAATGGCTGTGTGAGCAAGCCAGCTTTTGAATGTCTCTACTTCGCACACTTCAGAAATGGGCTTGCTGTGGTGAGACACAGGTGATGATGGAGAGGCTGCTGAGATAAAGGATCCACTTGCCCGGAGGTGCTGACATTCAGCCCTCTATATTTAGACAGGGGCTCGGGAGAACCGCCCCACCTCAGACCATCCCTGCAGTCCTGTCTTGGACCAGAAAATCAGTACCGAGGAGAGCTACCTGTAAAAGAGATTTTATGCAAGCCTTGAATTGCACTTTCATTACAGCTATTGAGGCAAACATTTCCTCACTCCCGGAGACTGAAAGAATCCACCCTATTTTTAGTAACTTACTAGAAACATTATTGCTTGTCCTCACTGACCAGAAGCAAACACAGGGAAACGAACGCGTTGCAGTTATCCCCGAAGGCCACTAGATGGGGGTGTACGTCTTCCTGAGAAGCCCGGCCTAGTGGCCGCTCGCAGCGGCTCCTTGGGCTAAGGAAGACAAGTGCCACTCGTCCTTTGGGAGACAGCCGTCTCCTCTCATTGTTGGCACAAACAGCTCCAAACAATTGCACTGACCACACAGCTCTAAGCCACATTCCAGGGAGCTGCCGTCTGCTCAGGAGTGAATGCTGGGAAAATGAACCAAGATGCTAATTTGCTTGATTGGGAGAAAAATAAGATCCCCAGTAACAATGGGCGTAATTTATTTTTCCAACAAGAATAGGGGCAATGCCATTTCATTCCCCCTCCCAATTGCTACCATAAATGAAAGCAATCACCTAATTAGTCCTGAATTACTAACTGGCCGTAAGGGATCTGCTGAAAATTAGGCTGAAGTGGAGAATTTGGAGAGGGGGAATGTGCTTTCGTGGGGAGGAAGGGGGCGGGGCGGGGTGAGAAGAGAAGGGAGGTGAGGGCCCTGGAGCCCATTGTAGGGCCCCTGCGGTCTGGGGGTTATGCTGTCCGTGACCCTGGGAGAACAAGGGGCTCAGTGAGTCTCCGGGCCATTCATTTTGTGCAGGAGAATGACTTTCTAAACCCTAAGCCGAGGAAAAAGCATCTGCTGGGGGAAGACATGCCCCTGAGTTCCTTTTAAAATGTTACAGATGTAGATGAATTGGCTTGGGAAAGAGAACACAGCCCTGTGGGGCCTGGCCACCCCGCTGATGGGGCCGGACAGGCGGACCCCACAGGGAGGCTCTTGAATGCCTTCTCTCTTGAAGCACAATGAGGGAAATTACAGCAAATCTGAGACTAAGTTTCGATTTTAGTGCTTAAGAAATACCCAAAAGGAATGAAATAAATGCCTGCTTACAGATTTTATGTTTTTGCATGTATCCTTAGTTACCGCCCCTTCCTCATTGGAGACAATGAACCATCCCCACCCCCGTGGCAGGCCCTCTCCTGGAGGAAAAGCAGAACAATAGGAGAGTAGGTAAGTGCTGAGGTCTTCCACGAGAAGGCTCCACAAATTGAAGGACTAATTTATTTGTTCAGTGATGCTTTCTTGTTTTTTAGTTATCACTTTAATTGAAATACTTTACTAATGCGATTTATCACAACTGTAAACTGTCGGTTTCCACAGCTGTTGCCTTTTTCAAGCAATCTGGCGAATGTGTGTGGGTAAAAACACAAACTTGGAAGGTTGAGGAGGAGTCGGCTCGGGCTGTCTCTTTTCCCCACTCAGCTGGTCCACAGGCCCCTCACCTTTGCCGAAAACATATGCTCTTCTTCCTTAGTGGCACCCACTTCAATTCTGGTGCACATCTGTTGTCTTGGCTTCTAAACATCCATCGCCGGCTCTCCTTGGAGGAGTATCTGGTTTTCTTTTGGGGGCTTACCCTTCTGCCCATACCAGTCCATGTGGCTTAGATGAGGTGACTCTCCTCTGCTGCTGTGGGGTGATGTGTATTCCAGCTCTCCCACCTCTCTTGGTTGATTGGCTCTTGGAGTTGCCAGAATTAGCAAAACATCAGCAGTCAAAACAAAAACATTCAGTTAAATTTAAATATCAGATAAGCAGCTATGATTTTTTTACTATTATTGTTTATTACTGTCATTAATATGTCTCAGATATTGCATGGAACATACTTATACTAAAAGCAATTTATTATCTGAAGTTCAAATTTAATGAGGCATCCTGTATTTTATCTGGCAACTCTATTGGTTCTAAGAAAGGTATGTGAGTGGTCAAATCATAATCAGCTCGGGACTTTTATTGGAGTTTTGGGGAAAGAAGTATTTAAAAAGAAATCTGTTGGAGTTGCTAAACTGGTGGGTTATGTGCTTAGAACTGTTGGCAACGGTCTTTGTGACTATGTGGGAACAGCTGCCTGCAATGGAAGCCAAGGCCACAAAGACCGGACCTGTTTCATTTGAGCAGGTGGATCCAGCTGTTCCTGAAGCTGGCCCTGTGGCTGATGGAGGTTAGGGTGCCAATGGCCTGGCAGGATCATAGTTTTCTACCTCTTGATCCTGGAAAGTAGAAACGTCAGCACCAGAATATGCCCAGTGGGCACTGGTTTCTGTTTAATCAAAAGAGTGGCAAAAGGATATTGAACAGCAAAAATAACTGATGTCCACTACACCCTTGTATTGTTTTCTCATTGTTTCGCTGCATGTAGCACCAGCCCTTTTACAAGACAGCATGGTTGGAGACAGGGTCTGATGTATTTGTGTTTGAAATTGGAGACCTGAACTTCCAATATGCCTCTGCTTGGCTGAGTGGCTTTGCAGTCATTGTGACCGCTGCAAACTTGAGATTCTCAGTCTGAAAACTAAGGACAGGGGTACTCTTCTCTACAGGATGGGAGTGAGGAATCTGTGACATAAAGTATGTAAGCGCCTGTCACAGGGGTTGATATGAAGTAGTGCCCCACAGAGGTCTTTCCCTGCCTGAGAGAGAACGCACTTAACTTCTCTCCTATGTAACTTAAGGAGAATGGTAATTAAAGTGTGAAGATGTTACTAACACCGTAGCTCGCGTATCATCACCAGGCATTGGGTGACCCTTTGTGTATGCTAGATAGCTTTCACGCACTGTCATATACACCTTCTCATTTTGGCACAGAATCTCCTCTTTCTTTACATTGCTTTTCTTCTTATGGTGTTTTCAGGACAGCAGCTGTGCTTTGTGTTATATGCAGTGAATCCGTCAAAACTTGGTTGTTGTCTTTTCTGCGTCTCAATGACATTTACCCAATTATTTGGATATTTGAGACGACAAACCATTTCTCTCCTCCGTTAACGTTGGTCGATTTGACTCAAAGGAAGAAATCTGAAGGCAAGAGCACTATTTCACAGTGACAACGCTGTGTTCCATTTTACTTGGGATTTTTCCAGAGCTTAAAGAGGTAGGTTTGGAACATCTAATCAGGGAAGAGGTTAGATCTGGAACTTGCCATTTAGAGTTGAAAGGAGTCACAGTCTTGCCCCAGTGAGACAGTGACAGTCAGGACTAGAATTTGGGCCTGACCCACAGGCCCACGCTCCGGGCTGTCAGAGTCTCGGCCGAGCCTGCAGCACACACGTCCTCTGGGACCTTTCAAAGAGGTTTCAGTTGGTCGGGCTGCTTTGTTTTGAGGCTCAGGGATGGATGTTAAATCCAGATGAGTGTGTATCTCCAGTGGGGAGGAAAGCTGGCAAGGGGAAGAAGGCATGAGGGTCTCTCAGCATGTGCTGCAGGGGCTGCAGTGTGGAGAGGACTGGGATGAACTTTAGACAGCTGTTCACGGGGTATGTTTGCCCCCTCCTGGTGGGAAACAGCAAAGCTACCAATCCTTAGGGAAGAAGGAGATAAGAAATAGTCACCTTTCAAAGAGCGTGAGATGCAGTTCCTCCTCTTCCTCTCTGCTGCCTCCCTATTATCCCTGTCTTTTTATTTTTGTAGAAGGATTAATCAGTTAAGGAGGTCTATTCTTTCTCACCACCACCTCTCCTCTTGCTCTGTTTGGCTCAGGCAGGGAAGGGGTGAAGTTGCATGGTCTAGTGAGAGAATACCAGCTCTTCAGAGTCCTGAATCAGTTTTCTAGCTATGCACCTGGGCAAGTTTCTTAACCCATTTCCTCATCTGTAAGATGGGCACACACTGTCTACTTTCTAGGGCTCTGGTGGGGATTAAATTTATAAATATATGAGATTAAATATGTTAATCTACTGGTATATAATAGTTGCTCAATAAATAGTAAGTTCATTATTGTCATTGTCTCAGGAAGGCTATGGGGGTGGCATGAAAACTGCTAATGTGGAAGAGTGTTTAGATGCAGATGATAGTGATGGCTCATGCTGTAGCAATGACTGCATTACTAGCAATGTTCTCTTGAATACTTTAGTTTTAATTAATTTAAGGGTCCTCTTTACAGATGTGAAAACCAAGGCACAGAAAGATTAAGTGACTTGCCTGAGGCCACACAGCTTGTAGTGCACAGCCTATGTGCAAATCTTTGAGGCTCTTCAGTGTAAGCCACATGCTCTAAGGGCGGTGTGCCACATGGCTGGCTGTGAAGGTCACCCTGGCAGCACAGATGTGGTATCAGAAAGAGAGGAAAGCAGAGTTGCTGGAAACAAAGGTGTACTTCGTCTTTGCATTGAGCTCTTGCTTCAGTCTGATGAGAATCTATTAAGTGAGCTGAGGTCAGCAGCAGGTGACTGGCAGGTGGCATGGAAGGCTGCAAGAGATGACTTTCAGGGGCTAGAAAAGCTTGGCCTTGTGACTTGCTTTGGTAATGAAATGTGGGTGGAAGTGCAATGTGTGCCACTTTTAGGAGTCTGTGCAAAGTTTTCCATCGTTGCTCTTCCTCTGCCTTTTGGTTTATGGAAGCCTATGTCAAGACTGTGCTCCTGTTGTCGGGGGTCCAGAAGTGCCTACAATGGACAGAGCCATCTTGCAGAACCAAAATGTAAATGTAGCATGAAACAAAAAAATAACATTTGTTGATTTTTTTCCCCTTTTTTCTTCCCCCACCCCCGACATATGGAGCCTTGCTCTGTTACCCCGGCTGCAGTGCAGTGGCACGATCTCAGCTCACTGCAACCTCTGCCTCCTGGGTTCAAGCAGTTCTCCTGCCTCAGCCTTCTAAGTAGTTGGGATTACAGGTGACTGCTACCACACCCAGCTAATTTTTTTGTATTTTTAGTAGAGACAGGGTTTCACCATGTTGGCCAGAGCTGGTCTTGAACTTCTGACCTCGTGATCCTCCTGCCTTGGCTTCCCAAGATGCTGGGATTACAGACATGAGCCATCGTACCTAGCCATAATCTTTGTTGGTTTTTAGGCCATGGAGAGATGCAGGTTACTTGTTATTTCAGCATAGACTTTCTGGTCCTGCCTGATATGTTCCTTATGTAATAGTACATCCCTGCTCACCAAAAGGTAGATCCAGCCCCAAGTTCTTGCTGTACCCTAGGAAGTGATGGACACTTACTTATCTCACATTTATATTATTGGGAAGGGCTGCTCAAACATTCAAAAAAGACCTGCCTGATGGGGTGTAGTGGCTCACATCTGTAATCCAAGTACTTTGGGAGGCCAAGGTGGGAGGATCGCTTGAGCCCAGGAGTTTGAGACCAGCTTGGGCAACATAGCGAGACCACATCTCTATAAAAAATTAAAAAAAAATTAGCCAGGTGTAGTGGCTGGCACCTATAGTCCCAGCTACTTGGGAGGCTGAGGTGGGAGGATCACTTTAGCCCAGGAGGCTGTAGTGAGTCATGATTGCATCACTGCACCTGTGCCACAGAGCAAAGCCCCGTTTCTTAAAAAGAAAGAAAGAAAAAGGCCTGTCTGAGGGCAACTTTCTGTTTCTACCTAGAAATTTCACTTCTTAAGCAAATTTAATACACTTTAACAGTTTCCCACCCTTTCAACTTTGTGCGAAAGTAT
Organism: Plecturocebus donacophilus; assembly: GCA_004027715.1. Classification (NCBI taxonomy): domain Eukaryota; kingdom Metazoa; phylum Chordata; class Mammalia; order Primates; family Pitheciidae; genus Plecturocebus; species Plecturocebus donacophilus. Next base: position 109,495 of record PVKP010001182.1, read on the forward strand.
GTAATTCCAGAGTCTGTAAAGAACTTCAAGAGGAGACAACTGTGCTAAATCTTAAAACATATAATCATAAAAAACTGGCTGAGTGGATTAATATACTGTTGCTACTGCAACAATGTAGGTTTTTCATTTTATTGAGTGAAGATAAATATACTCATCAAACATCTCCTGGAAGGTAATTATCGTTGTCTTATGGATTTTTTTCTACTGTCTTTTGCTTTCTGTTTTGTTTTTTTTCCGGAAACAGGGTCTTCCACTGTTGACCAGGCTGGACTGCAGTGGCATTATCATAGCTCATTGTAACTATGACTCCTGGGATCAAGAGATGCTCTGACCTCAGCCTCTGCAGTAGCTGAGACCACAGACATGTACCACCATGCCTGGCTAACTTTTAAAATTTTTTGTAGAGACAGGATGTATTACTCTATCCTCTCACTGCTATAATTACATACTTGAGGCAGCGTAGTTTTTTAAAGGAAAGGGGTTTAATTGACTCAAAGTTCAGCATGGCTGAGGAGGCCTCAGGAAACTTACAATTATGGCGGAAGGGGAAGCAAACACATCCTTCTTCACAGGGTGGCAGGAAGGAGCAGAATGAGAGCTGAGCAAAGGGGAAAGCACCTTATAAAACCATCAGATCTCGTGAGAACTTACCATCATGAGAATAGCATGAGGGAACTGCCCCCATCATTCAGTCACCTCCCACCGGGTCCCTCCCATCACATGTGGCTATTATGAGAACTACAATTCAAGATGAGATTTGGGAGGGGACACAACCAAACCATATCACAGAGTCTAACTATGTTGCCCAGGCTGATCTCAAACTCCTGGGTTCAAGTGATTCTTCCACCTCAGCCTGCCAAAATGCTGGGATTATAGGCATGAACCTCCATACACGGTGTCTTTTGCTTTCTTAAGTAAAAGCAGTGTCCGTTTGTTAACGAGTTTAATCTGCTCAGCAGTAAAGAGTGCTAAATCTCATCTCACCTTAGTACACTGATTTTATAGAGAAGGGATCCATTGTAGAGGAGGGTTCCATAGCAGGGGCTGGTGATCTGTGTTCTGTGGACAAAATCTGGATCACCACCTACTTTTTTAAGTTCCAGTTTTGTTTGAACGCAGCCACGCCATTCATTTATGTATTGTTTATGGCTGCTTTTTTGCTACAATGATAGCACTGAGTATTTGTGACGGAGACTACGTGACCCATAAAACCTCCACTGTTTGCTATCTGGCTCTTTAAGAAAAAGCTTACTGACTCCTCATGTAGAGCAGAGAGTGATTAAGACTTTGTCCAATGTCACAAGAGATTCCTAAGTGGCAATGTCATGTCTTATAATTCTTCATTTTTAGGGGGTTGATTTTTTTTTCTTTTTGCTCACCAATTATTTCAAATACTGTAAAGGAGGCCACACTCACCCCACATCCCAGTGGAGAAGTAGACTTTGAGTAAAACTTCCACACCATAAAAATAAAGGTGAGCTATGGTATTGGCAAGGCATGGAAAAGCTGGAAGCTCCAGGGAATACGGGGATGTAATAATCATGTGAGTGAAGAATGTATATCTCATCTCCTAGGTATCTTAGGTGCAAATGATAACTTTTGAGCATTGACAACACAGAGTTGCCATAGTTTTGTGATTTTGAATTGTGGGGTATTCATTTTCTATCTTTTACTCTGGGTTGCAATTAGCCCCATTTCATAGAAAAAAATCCCAGCTCTTCGTTTATAGAACTTCCCCCCATTTCTCAAGAAGCTCAAGGTCATCAGAAAATTAGAGATTTTAAGCATTATAAATACCTACAATGAAACCACATGCATTCACAGCTGAAGGTTAAGACATCAAACCTCAGGAGGTATCCTCGGTTTTGAAAGTGACATGTGCCTTCCAGATCTGCTTGCCTTTTTTTTTTTTTTTCCCCAGAAGCATATTGGGGGATTTAATTCCAGAATATTTTATAGGTGCTTGCACAGCCAGAGATTGCTTTATTTCATTGCATAAATAACAAAGATCTTTTGTACATTCTTTTATTTCTCCCTTTGAGCTACAAGAATTGCAGCAGACCCGAGATTTGCACAGATATACTTGACATAAATGTGTATCGAAGATGGGGGAATAATAAGGACTCACTTTTATAGACCTCTCTCATTACAACTCACCTTCAGAAAACACTCCTGCTCCTTCCTTATAATCAAATGACACCTCATAACCCGCTAACCATTTTTAATATTCCCCAGACTCGACTGAACTATGCCAGAGCTCAGACACTGTCTAGCTAGTCAGGGAGAAGGGTCGACCGTCATGTTTAAAAGCAGTTATTGGGACAGGTTTTACAGGCAGTGGGCTAGGACAATTCAGAAACAATTGCTTATGTGATAGTTGGAGGATTTGTCCCTGTCAAACAGTTAATATTGCTTTAATACATGAAGTAGGCTGTATAAGACGGCAATAATGAAAAATGTCAGGAAAGACAATATCAATTGTTATTCAACATCCACATCAAAGATTACTTTTTTGTCAGTAGCTTTCAGAAAATGTATTTTCCATCAGATCTGATTGCGTTCCTCTTTGAAGTGCTCCATCCTCCCGGTAGATTTAATGTGACATCTAGGCACTTTTAGTCCCTGGGCCTCTGAGGCGATTCAGAGAGGCACAACAAGCCATCACAGGTTTATCCTCAAAGGCCGACACTGTCTGTCTGATTTATTGTAACTTTAAGAATCATCTTCAGCAAAGCATGAGCCTTGCTACCCATCCACAGCGCCAGACTTTTATCAATTCATTTGTATGCAGCCAGTACTGCTTGGAACCTAGAGCCCTATAGCCACTCATGGAAAATGCATTACCTGCGACTAATCCTTTTTATCTTTAAAGTCTGTATTTTTTATGTATAAGTCACTTTGGGTTATCATAAAATATACATAATGCTCCCTCCCCCCTTAAAAAAAAGACAAAAATGGAAAGAGAATATATAATAAGTTATGAGCGTGTGGTGTCCTTATCAGCAAGGATTCTAAATAAACAGCTCTCTTTATGTAAACATCGAGGGATATAAAGCTGTGATTACTTTCAATGGGAAATAGGAATGCTCCCAGTTTTTTGTTTCTTTTAGGTTTCAAAGTGAACAGTAAGATTAATCATTGGAAATACGCCTGCGCGTGCTTCCACTTGCCAGTGTGTTGGTTTGGGGTTGGGGGCTGAGGGTGCTAGGAGAATCAGTGGGGTGGGGGTGGAGGCTAATGTTTGGTCCACTTCACAGGTTTCCCAAACTGCTTCACTCCACAAACGTTTTCCAAGCCATTTGTGAATGGCCTTAATAAGACTGGAAATGTATCTCCTAGAAAGATCTAGGTAAATCTCCTTCACAGGCCCCACCCCAATGCTGTTCCAGGGTCCAAACCCCAGGGATATTGAAATGCCTGTCCCCAACATCTAAGTGCTGTTTGCCGTGTAGTATTGCTCTGTAATTGTTTCAGATGTTCAAACTCTGCTCAGTTCTGAATCCTTACAAGCATGGGAAATTCTATTCTACTTTAAACAAAATGTAAGAGGTCATACCCTGATCAGGGGCCAGCAAACCTACTGCCTGTAGACCAAATCCTGCCAGGGCCTGCTTTTGTTAGTGAAGGTCTATTGGAGCCCAGATAATTTGTTGATATAGTATCTGTGGCTGCTTCCACTCCACAGCAGCGGAGTTAGTGGCTGCCACCGATTATGGTTCACAAAGCCAGAAATATTTACTCTCAAGCTCTTTACAGAAGCACTGGTTGACCCCTGACCTGGAACCATACATAGAATTTTTAATTAATTAGGCTGATTACTCAGACTACGATTTACTTGACCTAGAAGTAAAAAGTTCTTTTGGGGATAGAGGAAATGGTCTGGAAAGATGTACCACAAAGTGTTGACAAAAACCTCGAAGTGGGAATTGAGTTGAGAATTGAAGAGAAGCTTTTTATTCTTTTATACTTCTGGTGTTTATGAAATAATATGGCAGATATTTTTAGAATTTGTCTGGTTTTCAGGGATACTCTCCTCCCCTGGGCTAGGCCCTACTCTGCTGTGATGGGACAACAGTTTTCAGGGCATTGAGAGATAGTACCAATCACTGGGGTTTTACTGTCTCTTTGTTTTTTAAAAAACCCAGGCCGGATGCTTTGGCTCACGCTTGTAATCCTAGCACTTTGTGAGGCCGAGGAGGGTGGATAGCTTGAGGCCAGGAGTTTGAGACCAGCCTAGTCAACATGGTGAAACCTTGTCACTAATAAAAATACAAAAAAGGCTGGGCACAGTGGCTCACGCCTGTGATCTCAACACTTTGGGAGGCTGAGGTGGGCGGATCACAAGGTCAGGAGATCAAGACCATCCTGGCCAACATGGTGAAACCCCGTCTGTACTAACAACACAAAAATTAGCCGGTGTGGTGGCGTGCGCCTGTAGTCCCAGCTACTCAGGAGGCTGAGGCAGGAGAATCGCTTGAACCAGGGAGTCAGAGGTTGCAGTGAGCCGAGATCGCGCCACTGCACTCCAGCCTGGCGACAGATTGAGACACCATCTCAAAAAAAAAGAAAAATCAAAAAACAAAAACCAAAAACATTAGCAGGGTATGGTGGTGTGTGCCTGTAACCCCAGCTACTAGGAAGATTGAGGCATGAGAATTGCTTGAACCTATGAGTCAGAGGTTGCAGTGAGGCAGGATCACACCATAGCACTCCAGCCTGGGAACAGAGTGAAACTTCCTCTTAAAAAACACACACACAAAACCCCAGAAACCCCACAAAAACAGTGCTTAGCCATATTCAGATATCTACATTGCTCTGAGCCCTCAGCTTAAAGTAGGGTTTTCTTATGTGCCTAAACAATCCTGGATCCCCAAGCTGGCATGCTTCAAAGGTGGGCGAGGCAGAACAAGTGGGCGTGCTTATAAGCCATGGGAAGCTCTGGGGGGTTTGTGGGGAGATTGCAAAAAAAGAGGGCAGGTCGGCCCTGGGGCAGAAATTGTGAGCATTTAAAAGGAGTAAGAGTAGTACCCTCACTACTTTTAGGACTCTGGGGGGTCCATTTCTTTCTTCTTTAATTGAAACAAAAGCAAAGAAGCGTGCTCTTTAGGTGAAAAGGAATTTTGAACTAGAAAATCTGCAGTCATTTCATGCCCCCTCCTTTATGTTTACATGCAGATCATCTTTGGGGAAAAGATCTCAGGGATCTTGTTGGAACTTGGTTGAAAACAATAGGCTGGGTCTATTAGTGCCCTGTTCTTCACAAGGAAAGAAAAAGAATCATTTTGAAATAATGTCGGAAGATGTTAAGATTTTATGAGGGCTTCGCATAACACTCCTCTATATCACTTTCCAATGAAAACAAATCAGGAGATTTATTTTCATAGATGTCGCTGACATGTTAGCATTTCAGAAAATCATTTTGCAACAACATCTAAACTCCTTCGTACAATGTGGAAACTCACCTGGCCTTTTCTTTTCCTCTCCCTGTAGCCACGCCATGCCTCCTGACATTTCTGCACCTGGTGTGTGTTTATGCTAGGCCTTTGTTTATGGAACATTCCTATCTAGAACATTCTCCATCCTCTGCTTTCTCTCGGGCTTTGTTCATCTGGAAACTCCAACTCACCTTTCATGGTTTAGTACAATTGTCCCTTCTTCTGTGACGCCCTCTCTGATTTCTCCCCCATTCTTGCCCACAGCCTCCCTGCAGTTCCCCCAGCACTTGGACATGCTCGATCACAGAATTTCTCAAATCGTGTGCCCATTGTACTTACGTCAGCTCCTTGAGGGTAGGAACTGTGGCTTGCCTGACCTCTGTATTCCCTATGCTTTGGGCAGTGATTTGCAGAAGTAGGCGTTTATTAAATATTTGCCAAAAAAAAAAAAATGCAGGACTAAGATTTTAGAGCAGAAAGAAAGCTTTGAGAACATCTTGTCTAAGCACTTATTTTGTAGATAAAGTTTGAGGCATAAAGAAATGAGGGCTGGGTGCTGTGGCTCACGCCTGTAATCCCAGCACCTTGGGAGGCTGAGTGGGCAGATGACGAGGTCAAGAGATCGAGACCATCCTGCCCAACATGGTGAAACCCCATCTCTACTAAAAATACAAACATTAGCCAAGCATGGTGTTGTGCACCTGTAGTCCCAGCTACTTGGGAGGCTGAGGCAAGAGAATCGCTTGAACCTGGGAGGCGGAGGTTGCAGGGAGCTGAGATCGTGCCATTGCACTCCAGCCTGGGTGACAGCAAGATTCTGTCTCGAAAAAAGAAAAAAAAGAAATGAGGAGTTGTCTGAATGAGGCATTCCCTTTCAGACTCCCCCAGGGCTTTGTTCAGCGCATCCCATCTTCTCCCGCATCCCATCCTCTCCAGATTGAGGCTGACTTCTGCAGAGCTGGCTTCAAGGGGTTAGAAGAGGAGGGGAAAGCCCTGAAAAGTTGTATTTGCCTTCACACCTATCACAGAGAAGAAAAAACAAAAAACAAAGCCCAACAACTTAAAACTGTCTGCCTGGCTTCTGCTCAGGAGTTGAATTTCCATCTTGGATGGATGGTGAAGACAGCACCACTCAGGGTGGAGCCTGCAAAGGTCCAAACCCTTTCTCCTGCCCCTCCCTTTCCTCACAGTGCCAGGGCACAGCAGGAGTCCCCCAGAAGCAGATGGTGAGACTTCTCGTTTTCTCATGTTCAGAGAAACTCCATGGACGAGCACCCTCCCTTAGTTTATCATTTTGTTCAGATAAAGACGTCGACAAGAATCAGAGCTGGAGTCAGGGAAGGAGGCCAGGATGCAGAGACGTGGACGGAGGAGTGAGGAGAGAGGGAGTCAACAGCATAAATGGAGATGATTCTGCATGGTTTCTGTCCTTCACCCTGAGGTTAACAGGAGAGAGAGACGTGTCTCCATCTAGAGATTTTCAGTCTTAGAGATTTTCAGAGGAGGTGTGATCTCTGTCTCTCTCTGCAGATGTTTGTATGACATAGCTTGGTCTCTCCGACAGATGAAAATGCCTAGACTCGGGGTCCTGCCATGCCCTGGGCTCGGTATGCTTTTTGGGCTCACAGAAGGGATCGCTTCACACTTGGGTCTGAGAGTGGGGACCTGCAGGAAGGAGACACAGGGTGTAAGAGCTGGATGGTGGGGTTGGAGGGCAAAGGTGGGGGCCTTAGATGAGGGAGATGAAGCAGGGCAGCAGGGAGACTCCATCCTGGTCTCGCAGCAGCTGGCCCGGGACCAGTGTGGCTGTGGTTTCTCAAATGCAGTGCGTAAGGAAAATGGGATATGGTGAAACCTCAGACTTGGTGACCCTTGGTCCAGCCTCAGCTTTGCCCCATGCGGCTTCAGAGGCCTGGGAAAGTTTCTTTACCACTCTGGCCTCTGTTTCCTTATCTGTAGGAAGAAAAAGTTGGGCTAGATGATATCAGAAGTCCTTTCCACTTTAATAAGGAGTCTATAACTTTTGCTCAGATTTTAAAGGTATTAGATTAAGTATTATTATTTGGAGGCAATTTTGGGCAGTGTTTAGCATTGGGCATAGGAAGTAAATTTCTTATTCCAGTTTCTGTGCCTGACTGGATAGATGCTCTTATTTATCTGAAAGAAGGCAATCAAACTCTTGAGAAAATTTTTGAAGAGTAGAATTTATTTCCCTTGCGATGACCCTTAAATACTACACTTGTTACATCTGAGTGCTAATTACTAGAGATTAATTAGTCAGCATGAAAGTACTTCTGCAGCAGCCCCCCAATTACTGAACTGTACTCAATATGTGCTACCTGCAGGCTCTCTGCAGCAATCCTGAGAAGTGACACTTGTTGGAGGCCATAGGCAAGCCTTTGACAATTTTCTAGTCTCGTTTTTTAGAAGAACAGCTGTCAAAGGTGGATGCCCTGAAAATTATTAAATACAGAATATAGCTCATGCCAAAATGGAAGTAGCCTGGCTAATGATCTCAAGGGCCCTGGCTATTTCCAGGTGATTAAAAGTGGTTGATGGGGGAGATGCTTCCCTTGGGTCTGTTTCTGGCTCTGTTAGAGTCCTGTGGCCTGAAGTTGGGTGATCCGATCCCTGCCATTTCTCTCTGCTTCTGTCTGGGCCCATCAGAAGATACCTTCAGTAGGGATATTGTGAGCTTTAATCAATTATTATTTAAGGGCAGAAACATCCTTGGATGAAAGGCGTGAAGATAAAAACAAAGTCCATCTGTATTATTATCACTTTCTTATGCTCTTCTTTCTTCTATTAGTGTTGTGGGAATACAGGTGAAATGTGCTTTGGTGCATTTTGCAAAGTAGAAAAAAAATAGGGAAATTATTTTCAAAACCAAGTGCTCATTCTTCTTTGTAACGGGTGCACAGTAGATTGGCCAGTGTTCATATCTCATTTATCTCTTCTGTATTGGGTTGTCCTCTGCATCTAATTTTCTCTTATTAATGAATCTCCCCTTTGGTTCTGTACAAATCTAGGTGGATGACATTTATACAAGGTAATCACTTCCGTGCATTATCAAAAAGATTATTTATTGGTGCTTATCCAGCAAAAGTAAGCATATCTGTCACCAAAATCTGACCTAGAATAGACTGTTATTTTCTTTGTAGAATTATTTGCTGATCAGTTTTTTCTGGTCTTTAGATTTGTGGTTTGGGGGAGAAAGACCTACATATCTCTGAATTCTGAAAAGAACAGCCACTTTGGCAAGGTGCTAGCCTGCACTAATGTACGTCTTCCCAGTGAAGAAAGGCTACCCCAGGCCATGTTTTCAGCCATAAGTATTTTAAAAGGAAACCAACTGTATAGTTAAACATGGAGGGTCTAGTGAGGCTCTCTTTGCTAGTTCCAAAATGACTTTTCTGAACAAACACCACATCTTCTCAGACATAAGTGGGCATTGAACAATGAGAATACATGGACACAGGGAGGGGAACATCACACACCGGGACCTGGGGCGTAGGGGGATTAGGTGAGGAATAGCAGGGAGTGGAGGGATTAGGGAGGGAAAACATTGAGAAAAATACCTAATGTAGATGACGGGGTGATGGATGCAGCAAACCACCACCATGGCACATGTATACCTATGTAATAAACCTGCATGATCTGTACATGTACCCCAGAACTTAAAGTATAATAAATTGAAAAAGAAAAGACTTTTCTGGCATTAATTCCTTAAATTTGGACTAGCTTCAATATGCAATCCTAGGGTTGTGTAAGCACTTGAATGGGTTTGAATCTAATTGTATGCAAGAACCATTTATTTCTCATTTTTTTCTGAAGTTCAACTTAATTTGTACGGTCATGTGCTGCTTGACATTCTGAGAAATGTGTCATTAGGTGATTTTTTTCATGTGAACAGCATAGAGTGTACTTACACAAACATAGATAGTACATATTTATTTATATGCAGTTTTTTCATACGGAGAACCAAATATCCCAGCATCATCACTGAACATCAGTCATTTCTCCTACTTGATCACCAGTGTCAATATCAAGCGCCTATGTCAGTTTCAACATATGCTCCATCACAATCTTATTTGACCACTGTTGTATACTTGCCCTGCCAGTGACCCAAATGTTATTATGTGACACATGACTGTGTTACTTTGGCATGACAAAAAATTTGTCTCAGTCAATTCCGCTTGTTCCCTGATTTCTCCTTTGTCCATCGTGGCTAAATCCTAGGGGTTGGTGACGGTCAAGATGCTACAGTGCCCATCTTGGCTTCCACCAGCGATCCACACAGGCTGTCACTTTAGGGCCTGATACTTCACTGAGGCATCAGAATCTTGGCAAGGCTGCCATATGGTTCAGTTTACCAGGACATTTTGGGATTTTCCTTTCTTTAGCATTTTAACTGAGAAGTAGGGTACAGTTCCTCTTTGCTCTTGGGCTCTCTAGAACTTTCCAGAGACCTTGAGGTCTCTATGTGAAAAACAAGAATTGGAAAACTTCTCTAGCCATTCATGCTTTCTCTCTCCTCTCCACTCCTCTCCTCAAAGCTGGAGAAAGGATTCTCTTTCTTCAAATTTAATTTCATTTCAATATTTTAACTTTACCTCAGATCCTCTCCAATTACCGAAACTCAAGTTTTTGGTAGGTAGGTCCAGGAAGATATTGGCAACCTCTGTCTGCTTTGTATCTGTCACTTCTCCTAAAGCAACAAACATTGATCAAACTCATTGGAGGGAGGGAGGAGAATGGGGGGGATTGATAATAGAGGAGAAAAACATTGAAATCTCAAAATGATCATCCTTCTAGTTTTATTATTATTTTTCAAGATGGGTTCTTGTTCTGTTGCCCACGCTGGAGTGTAGTGGTGCGATCTCGGCTCACTGCAACCTCTGCCTCCCACATTCAAGCGATTCTCCTGCATCAACCTCCTGAGTAGCTGGGACTGCAGGTGCCCGCCACGACGCCTGGCTAATTTTTGTATTTTTAGTAGAGATGGGGTTTCACCATATTGGTCAGGCTTGTCTCGAACTCTTGACCTTGTGATCTGCCTGCCTTGGCCTCCCAAGGTGCTGGGATTACAGGTGTGAGTCACTGTGCCTGACCTCATCCTTCTAGTTTTTAAGAATGAACTTTAAATGCAAGATTGTGGAATCTGTACTCAGGTTCTTAGCGGATGGCATAGTTAGTTTCTGAATGGAGCATGACCTAATTGAAGCTATGAATTAGGAAGATTACTCTGAAAGTTGTAAGGAGGTGGGTTTGGAGCAATATGAGATTGAAGCTTTAGCATTATTTCCTTTTGGTATAATAAATAATGGGAAGAGGGTCCATCATAGTGGACAGTAGGCAGGACTAGATTGCAACTCCGACTCAGATGGACAGAGCAGTGTGCAGACGCTCGCATCGTGAGTTTTAGCTCCAGAACAACTGCAGGAATAAATCAGAAAACCTGAGCGGACCCATAGGCCCTATGAGGGAAGCAAACTGCTCCTGCAGGACCTGGGAGACACCCTAAATTCTGTGAGTGCCCAAACTGCACAAGTGGGAAAGGGAGGTCCTCTGCCCTGGAACACACACCCCCACTGGGGAAAATGAAGACCTGGTTTATGGGAGAAGATTCTGACCTAACCTGGAGCTGAGTCATTTTAGAGAGCCAAGTGAAATATAGGGATAGAGGAAGCAGTGGGAAAGGCCCTGGGAGCTCACTGGGTTCCCAAGCAGCCAATTCCTGCCTGGCACCACAGGGATCCTTCAGGAGGGCAGCCAGAGGTGGGGGGAAAAGACCAGCCGAACTCTGTAACAATTTGAACTGGTAGAGAAGCCTCCTGGCCAGAACTCAAGGGAGGGCACAAATCCAGCATGCAGACTCCACAGGCAGGGGGAGAAAATGAAAGCCCTTTTCTTTTGCAGCTGGGAGACGGGTAGTTTGAGGCAAATTCTTAGCTCTGCTTTCCCACTGCCTGGAAACAGACTCAGTGCTGTTAAGGAACCCTCAAAGAGTCCATATCAGCTCCCTGACCTTCACCGGAACAGGTGCTGGTATTCATGGCTGAGAGATCTATAGACGGTTCACATCACAGGACTCTGTGCAGACAACCCCGGGTACCATTCCGGGGCCTAGGAGACTCAACGTGGGTGGCTAGACCCAGGAGAGAAACAACAATCACTGCAGTTTGACTGACAGAAGTCACATCCGTAGGAAAAGGGGGAGAATATTACATCAAGGGAACATTCTATGGGACAAAAGAATCTGAACAACAGCCTTCAGTCCTAGACCTTCCATCTGGCAGCGCCTACCCAAATGAGAAGGAATCAGAAAGCCAACTCTGATAATAGAACAAAACAGGGCTCTTTAACACTGCCCCAAAATCACATTCGCTCACCAACAATGGATCCAAACCAAGAAGAAATTCCTGATTTACCTGGAAAAGAATTCAGGAGGTAGGATTTTTAAGATGATCAAGGAGAGGCACAAGAGAAAGTTAAAGCCCAATGCAAGGAAATCCAAAAAATGATACTAGAAGTGAAGGGAGAAATATTCAAGGGAATAGACAGCATAAAGAAAAAACAATCAAAACTTCAGGAAACATTGGACACACTTCTAGAAATGCAAAATGCTCTGGCAAGTCTCAGCAATAGAATTGAACAAGTGGAAGAAAGAAATTCAGAGCTTGAAGACAAGGTATTTGAGTTAACCCAATCCAACAAAGACAAAGAAAAAAAAATATGAACAAAGTCTCCAAGAGGTCTCAGATTATGTTAAACAACCAAACCTAAGACTAATCAGTGTTCCTGAGGAAAAAGAAATCTAAAAGTCTGGAAAAGATATTTGGGGGCATAATTGAGGAAAAATTCCCTGGCCTTGCTAGAGACATAGACTTCCAAATACAAGAAGCACAAAGAACACCTGGGAAATTCATCACAAAAATATCATAGTCTAGGCACACTGTCATCAGTTTATCTAAAGTTAAGACAAAGGAAAGAATTTTAAGAGCTGTCAGATAAAGGCACCAGGTAATGTATGTTAAAAAAAAGCTATCAGATTAACAGCAGATTTCTCAGCAGAAACCTTACAAGCGAGGAGAGGGATTGGGGCCCAATATTCAGCCTCCTCAAACAAAACAGTTATCAGCCAAGACTTTTGTATCTAGTGAAACTAAGCATCATATATGAAGGAAAGATACAGTCTTTTTCAGACAAACAAATGCTGAGAAAATTCACTACTGCCAATCCTACACATATAGGTACCTAACACTGGAGTTCCCAAATTTATAAAACAATTACTAATAGACCTAAGAAATGAGATAGACAGCAACAGAATAATGGTGGAAGGCTTCAATACTCCACTGACAACACTAGACAGGTTATCAAGACAGAAAGTCAACAAAGAAACAATGAACTTAAACTATGCCTTGGAACAAGTGAACTTAACAGATATGTACAGAACATCCCATCTAACAAAAACTGCAGAGTACACATTCTGTTCAACAGCACATGGAACTTTCTCCAAGGTAGACCATATGATAGGCCACAAAAATGAGTCAATAAATTTAAGAAAATTGAAATCAAATCAAGCACTCTTTCTGATCACAGTGGAATAAAACTGGAAACGAACTCCAAAAGGAACCTTCAAAACCATGCAAATACCTGGAAATTAAATAACCTGCTCCTGAATGATCATTGGGTCAAAAATGAAATCAAGATGGAAATTAAAAAATCCTTTAAAGTGAATGACAGTAGTGACACAACCTATCAAAACCTGTGGGATACAACAAAGGTGGTTCTAATAGGAAAGTTTATAGCCCTAAACGCCTACATCAAAAAGACTGAAAGAGCACAAACTGACACTCTAAGATCACACCTTAAGGAACTAGAGAAACGAAAACAAACCAAATCCAAACCCAGCAGAAGAAAGAAAATAATCCAGATAAGAGCAGAACTAAATGAAATTGAAACAAAAAAAGTACAAAAGATAAATGAAACAAAAAGCTGGTTCTCTGAAAAGATAAGTAAAATTGATAGATCATTAGTAAGATTAATCAAGAAAACAAGTGAGAAAAATAACCTCAATAAGAAGCAAAATGGGAGATACTATAACTGATACCACAGAAATACAAAAGATCATTCAAGGCTACTATGAATGCCTTTAGTAAGTTAGAAAACCTAGAAGAGATGGATAAATTCCTAGAGAAATACAACCTTCCTAGCTTAAATTGGGAAGAATGAGATACCCTGAACAGAACAATAACAAGCAGCGAGATATAAATGGTAACTGAAAAATTACTAACAAAAAAAGTTTAGGACCAGACAAATTCACATCAGAATTCTACCAGAAATTCAAAGAAGATTTGGTACCAATCCTATTGGCACTATTCATACTATGTAGACGAATTCATTCTGTGAAGCCAGCATCACCCTGATACCAAAACTGGGAAAGGACCTAACCAAAAAAGAAAACTACAGACCAATATTCCTGATGAACACAGATGCTAAAATCCTTAACAAATTACTGCTAATTGAATCCAACGACATATCAAAAAGATAATCCACCATGATCAAGTGGGTTTCATATCAGGGATGGTTTAACATATGCAAGTCAATGAATGTGATACACCACATAAACAGATTTAAAAACAAAAATCACATGATCATCTCAGTAGATGCAGTAAAAGCATTTGACAAAATCCAACATCCCTTTATGATTAAAACTCTCAGCAAAATCAGCATATAAGGGACATATCTCAATGTAATAAAAGCCATCTATGACAGACCCACCCCCAGCATAATACTGAATGGGCAAAAGTTGAAAGCGTTCCTTCTGAAAAAAAATGGAACAAGACAAGGATGCCTACTCTCACCAGTCCTTCAATATAGCACTGGAAGTCCTAGCTAGAGCAGTCAGACAAGAAAGAAATAAAGGGCATCCAATCGGTAAAGAGACAGTCAAACTGTCACTGTTTGCTGATGATGATTGCTCGCCTCAAAAACCCTAAATGTTCCTGCAGAAAGCTCCTGGAACTGATAAAATAATTCAGCAAAGTTTCTGAATACAAGATTAATATATGCAATCAGTAGCTCTTCTATACACCAACAGCAGCTAAGCTGAGAATCAAATCAAGAACTCAACCCCTTTCACAATAGCTGCAATAAAATAAAATACTTAAGAATATACCTAACCAAGTAGGTGAATGACCTCTACAAGGAAAACTACACAACAATGCTGAAAGAAATCATAGATGACACAAACAAATGGAAACACATCCCATGCTCATGGATAGGTAGAATCAATACTGTAAAAATGAGCATACTGCTAAAAGCAGTCTACAAATTAAATGCACATGTCATCAAAATACCACCATCATTCTTCACAGAATGAGAAAATAAATCTAAAATTCATATGGAACCAAAAAGGAGCCCACATAGTCAAAGTAAGACTAAGCAAAAAGAACAAACCTAGAGGCATCACACTACCTGATTTTCAACTATACTATAAGGCCATAATCACCAAAACAGCATGGTACTGGTATAAACATAGGCACATAAACTAATAGAACAGGACAGACAACCCAGAAATAAACCCAAATACTTACAGCCAACTGATCTTTGACAAAACAAACAAAAGCATAAAGTGGGGAAAGGACAACCTTTTCTTTTTAAAAAAAATTTATTATACTTCAAGTTCTGGGGTACATGTGCAGATCATGCAGGTTTGTTACATAGGTATACACATGCCATGGTGGTGGTTTGCTGCATTCGTTGTCTGATCTACATTAGGTATTTCTCCTAATGCTATCCCTCCCCAATCCCCCAATGCCTGCTATTCCTCCCCCAGCTGCCTACCCTACCAGGTCATAGTGTGTGGTGATCCCCTCCCTGTGTCCGTGGGTTCTCATTGTTTAACAACCACTTGTGAGTCAGAACATGTGGTGGTTGATTTTCTGTTCTTGTGTCAGTTTGCTAAGAATAATGGTTTCCAGCTTCACCTATGTCCCTGCAAAGGACATGAACTCATGCTTTTTTATGGCTGCATAGTATTCCATGGTGTATATGTGCCACATTTTCTTTATCCAGTCTATCATTGATGGGCATTGGGGTTGGTTCCAAGTCTTTGCTATTGTGAACAGAGGACACCCTTTTCAACAAATGGTCCTGGGATAATTGGCTAGCCACATGTAGGAGAATGAAACTGGATCCTCGTCTCTCATTTTGTACAAAAATCAACTGTAGATTTTGTTGGAGAACACAGGGATTATTGTTTTGCTATGTAGCTTTAAAGAAAAAAAAAAATAAGATTTTGTCTCTACCAGTTTCTCATTTTCTCTGTATAAAGTACGTATGTCTTCGGGCATGCTTCTCCTAAAAGGAAGCTTTTATTTTTTCGTCTTGCTACAGTTTATGCCCATATCCATTCTGAGGTGCTACATGTCAGTGTTAAGGATTAGCCTGAATTACATAGCGAACACAAGGTCACTGCTTAAGCTTTGGAAGAGTCAGATGATAGCAATGATATATTTACATGAGAAATGAAATAGCTAGCTATCATCTATTGAATCTATCTAACCCATCTGTCATCTACCTGTCAATATCTTTGATGTTACGTGTGAATGGTGACTTGGAAAAGGCCAGTACTTTACTGTAGGTTCTTCCTATATTGATTTATTTTTGGGTTATAAATAATATTTGCAGAATCATATTCAAGTAGGATAAATTTAAAGTAACAGTAAATTTATCTTGATTTGATATTGCCTTACAATTTAGAGACAAATGCAGATTTCACTTTTGCAAGGCATAGTCCATACATTTTCAAAAAAATTTATTTTCGTGCTTTTCAGGTGGGTTTTGTATTAGTAATCAGGAAAGTAAATGGAGACTGGCCTGTTTACCAGTGATAACTGAAGCATGTCCTGTGTACCACAGTGCAGATAAAATGTTATAGGAATTTTTTTTGTTTTTGCTTTACTATATTCAGAGAACTGCCACCTCTTCCCAAAATAAGAGGTACTTAAGGAGATTGATAGATCTCCACCTAAAATGTTGTAATTAGCAAAAACACACTTCACTGTTTAAGTAAATGAGAACACTAATTTAGAGACAAAGCAACAGGTTGCGAACTTAAGTGTGTCATTGATGGCTAATGGGAAGAGCCTGTGCATTGAGTTAACCGCGTGCTGATTCCTGTAGATATGACTGTGCTGGTCATCTGCATTGGGTGTTTTTTCCAACTGGCTGCTGCATCTGCCCAATTCACCAGTATCCACACCACTCTGACTGATAAATATTGTGAATATCAACCCTGGTTACACTTATGGAGGCTAAAATCCTTGCATGGCTACCTACTAGCTATGTTACTATGTGTTTATTAAGCAACCTCCCTGAGCTTTAGTTTACTTCTCAGTATATGGGAAAATAATAGTAAAATAATGGTGCTGTTGGGAGGATGGAATTAGATATTGTGTATACAATTTTTATCTTCCCTGGCCAATAGTAGGTTCTTGTTAAATGTTAGTCCTCATCTTCCATTCCCTCTGTTTTCCTGACCTTGTCAGAAATCTCTGTGCTTTCTTGACTCAAGAATCACAGAATCATAAGACCTTAAAGACTGAAGAAAGTGCTGGGACTATCACATCCGACAGTCCCTTAGGTTCAGGGATCTATCTTGTTGGCAGAAATTTTGACTATAATCTAGACAACTCTCCTGAGCTACCTCTTCTGCTTGTATGTATTAAATTCAAGGTGCATACTTGCTTTGTGCATACTTTGTCCTGTATTTGTTTGGATGCTTACTGCATCATTAACCTAGTTGGTCAACTTCCAAATTTCTGCCACTATTAGACAAGGAACAATGGAATGAGAGGTAGTGGAAGAATCAAAGTAAATTCATCCTTGTTCCTGGGGAGAACCTTCAAAATTTACATCCTATACAGAGAGAATCAGCATTGTTTCAAATGATAGTACAGTTTCAAAAAAAATTCTTTTCATTATACATCATTCCACGAAGGACCCTTTCATTCTACAGGTAATTTTCATGGTGGGAAAGGTGTTTCTTTTTTGAGTTTCAGTGGTTAGATAACATGGCAACTCCTTGGCAACACATATTGCAAATATTGAGTTATTCTTTTCCCATTCTTATTTAGTACCTTATAGAGCAAAGCTGAAGAAATGAATCCATTGACCTTAAATCTATGTACAAAATCCTTATAGTTTGATAAAGCCTAATTTTAGTGTTTGTCTTATAATAAGCTGTGTAAAAATTTTATCATGAAATCCAAAGACATCAAAAATAGACTATAGAGTCAAGCCAGGATTAGATTTGTTTATGTAAATCCAAAATATATCAGTATTTAGTGTCAAGTGGTACTAAATGTGCAGGTTCATTGAAAACAAGTGTGACAAATACTTGGATTTTGATAATTTCATTTGTATGTATGTGTATATGTTTTTTAGTTTTAAAATATGCTTCTGCTCAATTTAAGTTAAAATGTATGCTAGACTTTGCTATTTCTGTGCACATGTCCCTCTTAATGCTACAACTGTCTCCCTACCTCTCCCACGAAGTCACTCTTTCATATCTATCTAGAGACCATCTTAGTCTTTAAAATTCCCTATAAGAACTGGACCATTGCATTCCCACCTGTCATACATGTGGCATTTACTTTCTGGGCTGTTCATGGCATACCAATAGTTGATGGTTTCTATTTCTTGACGATCTCTGGTTATTCAAATTAGTAAATATTTTTCTCATTTCCCTCAACAAAACAAACAGAACTATAAACTTTCTGGGGAAAGGAGCTATATGGTCTATTCCTATACTACTCAGCATGAGTGTGCCCCATACTTGTTGATTGCCACAATGTTGTCCACACCCCCAGTAGGAACCAAATAACCATAAAGGTATTTAGAGAATCATCTCCCTATTCCTTTAGGATTTGTATTTAGCTATATAAATTGGGATGAAGAGGATTTACTCCTTTTTACCTATCTCTTTATCAAATCCAGATCCTCATGGTTCGTTTGCCTTGCTGTGCCTCCCATCTCAGGTCTCCTGTAAGAGGATGGGTTGGACCACTAAAGCCAGAGGTAGCAGTGGCATTGTCAGAAATAAACAGGAAGTCTGTTCCTTGTCCTAATCCAGATACACATCAGCAAACACGGACTTAGTAGGAAGTCAAGCTTTCAAGTAAAGCCAGTGAAGCACGGAGGGGAAGCATCAGAAATACACCCCAAATTGACTTGGCATCTGTTGCCTGGGACTGCCTGGGCTGTGAATGGAAAACTCTTGTAGATTAAAGGAGGGGAGCACAGCCAGTGGGTGTATTTCATACTCACTGTCCTTTTCAGAATCCTGCGAAATGGTTGACCTTAGAAGGGGACTCTTGATGATTACACGTAAGTATTTTCAACCTGTTGTTCCTATTTACACTTGTGCTTTATGGATTCCTTCAGGGAGAAGCATTTTAAAGGAATACAGAAAGCTCTTCACCCCAGAGACACTCCAAAGGTGGCAGCTTAGGCAGATAGCTTTCATTTCTCTGTTTGTGATTTTTCCTTCCAGGATGAAATATTTCTTCTTCCCCTGAGCGTCTGGATTTTGTGATCTGGGACATGCTTGGATTTAACAGTTTGAACTTTTAAAAATAATAATTATTTGAGGATATTCTGTTCTTTTATCTGTGGGAAGACTGGGGAATCTGGAGTTACTTCTGTAGCTTTTTAAAAGCTTAGCTTTCTCAAAATGATGTTTTTTAAGCTATCATAAGTCAAATTTATCATGGGGATAATGTAATAAAGACAAATACTCAACCAATAATGAAAAGCTAAGTAAACGGGTATGTTTAAGCTCTATTATATGCAGGGGAGTACATTAAGGCAGATCTAAGAGACACTTTAATGGATTTAACATTAGCAATCAGACCTGGACTTGGTATAAATCAGACACCATCGCATTTCAGTCTAATGCACACCCACTCATTCATTAGCACCATTCAACGTAGATTATAAATATTAGCCAAGAAACCTTCAGTTCTGGAGATTCTTTCCACAGACACAGCAATAATTGAACAATAATCATGACAATTTTATTTTTATGAATCGCTATGGCTTACTTTTATTGATTTGCTCTTGGGCCAGGAGAAAGCTTCCTCAGCCAGTATACAACAGGAAATGGTTCTAACATTATCAGATAGGCCGTAAAGAGATAAATAAAATAAAGGGGGGTAGAAATGATGGCAGGACTTGGCAAGCTGCTGATATAAGCAAGAATTACTCCTCTCACTTCCAACAATAGAACAACTGAAATTACCTCCCTTCTCCCTCCCTGCTCCTCTCTTCCAATTCAGTGAAAGGAAAATAATCTCAGGCTGTAAATGTGCATTAACTTTGGAGCTGAACATTTTGGGGTTCTTGGTAGCAGCTAGAGGGAAATGAATGAGATGGGAATAAATGAGCCTGCTTAGGCATTGCATAGAAAGGAGGGCGAAATCCCACAGGAATATGGCCTTTCACTGCCTACTTTGATGATGTACAGCTTCTTAGTAACAAAGGCAGTGTAGCCTTCTGAAAATACTCCATCCATGACTGTGAAAAGGAGCAGATCCCTGGCTGCCTGTTCCTTCTCCAGAGCACAAGATGTCCTGGCATTTTCAGTGTACTTTCTCTGCCTTTTACCTCTCAGAGGCAATGAATTGAACATCCTGGGGTATCAGTAAGAAGGGAACACAGGGATCTGCACATATGTTTCTATGGCTGCTGTTGTGTTTTTCCCCTTTGAGGTGACAGATTTCAGAGGTTGTATTTCACACTCATTCCCTTCCATCCTCAGTGACAAACTGGACTTGTATCTCCGTTTATTCACTGCATTGAAACCTCACCATGTCTCTTAGTGAAAGGCACAGAGCAAATGCATCTTTGAGAGTCTATGAGTCTTCTGCAAATTCCATACAATGTAGCAAACTGGCAGGTTTGGTCATGACAGGGGCAGTGGCAAGAGAAATTCTGCCTTTTTGCAGCCACTCTTCCCTTCCCAATGGACTTTTCTTTTCTGGACACAATATTCTGGGTCAGTTTATAGTGGAGGTGTGGACAAGCTGATGCCTAAGGGCTTGTTCAGCTTGTACATTTGCTGTTTCTAAGAGTCATCCTGTCCCCACGGAAGAATGCAATGCTGAGCTACCCCTACAGTTAGGGGAACAATCTTGAGCACCGTAGGAATAGCTGCTGCTACAACCCCGCACTCTAGTTCATTCTGCATGTCACCTTTTTGATTACATCTTTAAGACAAGCCTGCTTGAATGCTTTAATTCTACCCTTTCCTCAGAGAGTAAGTTCTTTTGACTTTAAACTATAGCTATAACTTGGTGCTTAATAAATTCACAGGCTTTAAAAATGTTTTGAAGAATTCCGAGTGGTTACATGGTGAGGTATCATGTAACAACTGGAAAAGATCTCAGATCTAATAACATTAAAAAGTCCACAAAAGTTCAGCACCGTATTTTGTGGTTATTGGAGAAAAGGAAGGAAGGTATATTCTTGGCTTGAGTTTAGATGGGGGATCTTGTGTCTCTGAAGGAAAAAAAAGAACACTCTGTAAACCAAAAATATTGCAGCAACCGCAACTTGTGTCAAGCTTAACCACAGTTCCATGGTGGTTTTCAAGGCTCTTTGATGCACTTAAGTTCAGTGAGCTCACTGTTTTCTAAAAGTATTAAAGGGAATAATTATAAACATGACCAGTCCCGGAAGGGCGACTGAGGAAGTGGTTGCTGGAGATTCCTGATGGAAAGAACAGAAATTCTGAAAATGGATGCTGCTGCCCCACCCCCGTCCCCACACCCCAAGAGTGTTTATAAAACATGATGAAGGAGAGCCAGGCACTATTCCTTTATTAATAAAGTAACTCATTTAACAATACTTGTTCTGTGCCTACTGCCAGCCAGGTGCTCTAGTAGGTACTGAATAAATGACCGTGAGACAAGACAGATCCATTGCCCTCAAAGATCTTATTCATTCTAGTAGGGGAGGACAATTAAAGTGATTTCAGGTAATAATGAATGGTAGAAAATTATGTAATAGAGATGTGAAAGAGACCAAATGGGAAAGATGCTTTTATTATAGAGAGCAAAGGCCTTATAATTCCAAGTAATAAATATAGGTTTTCTTCTAAGAGAGAGAAAGACCAGGATCATGATCTTATTTACAATTTACAGAGATAACTGTGGCTGCTCTATGGGAAATCTGCCAAAGTTTAATAAATCTGTGGGATAGCTAATTACTGATTGATGGGAGACTGAGAGTCTCCCATTCTTGATGACAGATGGATTTCTAGTCACTCTGAAGTTCCAGGAAGTAAACTAACTGGGGGCACAGATAATGTTTTCATTTTTTCTGGTTGTCAGTAGTGTCTCTGAGAAAAAAGCAGGTTCTAGGAAGTGAATGACCAGATACAGAAATGCAGTTTAACAGGTCAGTTTAATTTTCTGCATAGTGCTTTCAGTGATCTAATAATGGGCTCCAGGAAAGTGTCAGAAACTCTGTGTATTTAGGAATTTGCTTTTGACCTGGACAGGATAAAGGAGGCAACTGTGCAAATGTGGCAGTAGTTAACTGCAAGAGCTAGTAAAGATTCTAATAACTAGCATGGCGCCCAATCCACAGTAGGTGTTTGGTAAACATTTGCTGGATTGGTAAAGCCAGAATTATTAACCAAATGCAGAAGTTTATTGAAAGGCAAGGAAGAATTAGAAATAGGTTCACAAACATTGAGAAAGGGCTAGGAAACTCCTTAAATGAGATAGGTCCTAATCTGATAATTATGGCCCCTTTTGATTCACTGGAAATATATGTGTGTGTGTGCACGTGTGTGTTACTGGTAGAAGAGTTCTAGGTACCCAGGAGATCTCGACAGAAGGGATTAGGCACATAGGCCTCCCCACAAAGGGATCATGCCTAGATTTGGAAAGCCATCAGAACTAATTGCTGTCTAAAGATGAGAGGAGTTGCTTGACCTCATGGTGCTCCAGTCTACCAGTGTAGTCTTTGTCTGGTAATGTGGGATCTCCTGATGTTATTCTGTTCTGCATTCCATTGCATTGTACCTAGAAGCACCAAAGCAGCCATCAGGGTCAAAGAATACCAGAGGTTAAGGCATTCAGGGGTACCATGAATGCCTTAATCTCTGAGTTATTGGATTATAATATTTGAGGTGTTTTGATGGGAGCCAAACAGTCACTGAGACGTCTACGGATCTTTCTTTCCCTTCTCCAAACCAAACCTGACAACAGAACCAATTTCTTCTTCAAGTGGCAGGTACTTCTCCATGATAGTTTGCGACAATCTTTAAACTTCATTTCCCAAATTTTCTTGGTTTAATGAATATATCTCCTATGTTATTGTAAGGTGGAGAATTGAATGTTGATTTCATAAATTTGATAGGGGCTTTTGAAAAACTATCATGCAATTGATTTTCTTCAGTCATTACATATATATGACAGTGTCTCTGCTAGGCTCAGATGACAAAGAACATGTGAAGGAGAGAGGGCTGTTCTCCCTCTCACTCCACCTCAAATTCCAAGGCTTGGGGGCAGGCACCAGAATAAAACAACTGTCTCTGCAGACCAATGTTTTCATGTGAGACATCAACTGGAGTGATGGTGGCCAGGTGCTGCCTTTAAATAGATGTGAACAGAGGATTTCCAAAAGGAGGGTGAAGTGGGAAAAATGCAAACAGACTTGGTCCCTGATGACATGGCACAGCAACCCTAGAAGAGGAAGAAATTTGAGGACTGTAGGTGGAAAAGCAGGGCTGAGTGTGAAGAGGGGTTACAGAGAACATGGAAACAGGAGGATGAATGAGATGGCCGGAGCCAGTGGGGGATTGCACAGAAGTTCAGACAAACTGGTCTAGTGCAAGAAGAACGGGGCTGAGATCTTGGGTGCCTAGAGGCTCACAAGGCCTGATTTAATAATATCTGAGGTTGCTGAGTGATATGCTGAGGTCTTAGGGCACATGTGGGGCAAGAATCCCAGGATAAGCTTATTTTATGGTGTTAGAGTGGTTTTACAGCTGATAGGGACCCCAGTGAAAAGGAACTTCACTTAACAAATGAGGAAACTGTGGTATACAGCTTCAGTATGAGCCCAGGTCATAACCATTCCATTTCCCCAAAAGTCCTCAAATGTTCTGGTTCCAAGTGACCATTGCACTGGGGAGAATCTTGCTATGTAAAGTAGCCTGGCCTCTCCGACGTGCATGTTCACACATCTCAGAACCTTCTTTTTAAAAACAATTTTATTTTATTGTGGTAAGAGCACTGAACTTGAGAGCTACCCTGTTAAGAAATTTTTAAGTATATAATACAGTATTACTAACCATATATATATGGGGACAGTGTTGTACAGCAGATCTCTAGAACTTATTCATGTTGCATAACTACAGCTTTATGCCCCTTGATTAGAAACTCATTTTCCTCTCCCCCATAGCTCCTGGCAACCACAGTTTTACACTTTGATTTTATGAATTTGACTATTGTAGAACTTTCTTGTGTCAAAATTATAATTATGCATCAGTCCATTTTCATGGTGCTGATAAAGACATACCAGAGACTGGGTAAGTTATAAAGAAAAAGAGGGTTAATGTACTCACAGTTCCATATGGCTTGGGAGGCCTCACAATCATGGTGGAAGGTGAAAGGCATGTCTTATATGGTGGCAGGCAAGGGAGAATGAGAGCCAAGTGAAAGAGGCAACCCCTTATAAAATCATCAGATCTTGTGAGATGTATTTACTACCATGAGAACAGTATGGGGGGAAACCACCCCTATGATTCAATTATTTCCCACCAAGTCCTTTCCATAACATAGGAGAATTATAGGAACTACAATTCAAGATGAGATTTGGGTGGGACACAGCCAAATCATATCAAATTGCCTTATAGGAAAAGAATATCAGGAGTTAGGATTATTGACATCAATAGGTTCCAAGGCGACCTTCTGGAGGGCCATAAAATAATAAGGAATTAGATAGTGGCTTCAGCAGTGTATATTTACATGATCTTGGCACTGTGTAACTGTTTTTTTTTTAAACAAAATATAAACATCAGCATTCTGCAATAAATAGAAAATTGTCTTAAAGGCATAAAAATTAAGAACATTTAACAAAATCTTCACAATAGAGGGAAAGCAAGCAACAGACCTTCCATAACCAGTGGCTCAATGTTATTAATGACACTGAGGCTAGGGTCTCCTCTCTGCTAGCCTGATTTCCTCATGGTTGCAAAATGGCTGCAGTAGGGCTAGATGTCACATCCAGAATTCTTTTCCAGTGTGTCTCTTTTTAGGAATTAAAAAAATATTTCCCAGACACTTTGCCCAATGAAAAATACTAGTTAGCTATTGCACAATAATGCCAAGTTTTAAAGTATCCCTGAATTTACACCTTACAGGAAAAACATATATTCTCAAGCTCATAGGTCTGGGTTGACTGTGCTTTGGCTGTTGTAGGCTAAGAAGCTTTCCTCAGTCTTCAGTGTCTTCTGGGAATATCTACAGACTGCAGGTTGGGTTCAAGTCTGCTTCACATGTGTTTGTTCTGGGACATGGGCTCTTGGGCAGCAATTACTATAGACATCTCTTTTGATGGTGAGTCAATAGAGAGCAAGAGCAAGTCATTAAGTCCTGTGACCCCCTCACCTTCTATCTCCTAACATCCCATTGGCCAAAACAAGTTACATGGTCAAACCAAACACAAGTGCGGTGAAGTAAACTACACTCACAGTGGGAAGAGAAGCCAATTTTGTCTCATGTGCTCTAAGCCAGATTTGGTTCATATGCTGATTTCTAAACCAGTCACCAAAAAGTGGAATTGATTTTACCAATAACAGCTTAAAGTAATTACTGGGGGTTGTTGGGAGTCGACCAGCGTGACCAGTAGGCAACCTAGTAGTTGCTAGGCACAAGCAGTCCATTAATTGCATTCATTAATGATGACAGAGACTCAAAAGAAATGGAAATACAGGCACAGAACCTCGGTGTTAGCTGGTGTTTATTACCTAACCCACTGAAGGACTGGAAATGTTCAGGTGTTGAAATCCTCATGGTCTGCTTGATTTCTGTTCCAGTTCCCCACTGATCTGGCTGCAGTCCTAAGTCCCTGGCTCTGTCTCCATATCTCCTCTGGCCTTCCCTTCTCTTGGGCTCCATTCCTCTATCACTTTCCACCTTCTTTTTGGGTCCCTTGTGTGCCCTTGACCCTAGAGTGGTGACCAAAGAAGTGATCCTGGGAGGAAAAGGTGCCAGGGAGATAGGTGTGTAATACTTGCAGTTAACGAGAGCTGACATTCTCAGTGCTTTTTATATGCCAAGAACAGTGCTAATGGTTTTATCTGTATTATCTGTCATTTTCACAATGGCCTGATGAGGTGGCTGCTATTACAACTCCCATTTTCCATAGGAGGACAACAAAGTTCAAAAAGGTCAAATAAAACCAGTAAGAGGCAGAATCAGGATCAACACCCAGGTGCATCTACTCCAAAGTTATTCTCTTAACTACTATGCAATTTTGCCTATTAAGGATTTATAATTAAAGAGCATATTAAAATAGAATCACTGGAGATAGGAAAAATAATTTTTTCCTGTATTGAAAATCAATAATAAAGTTTTGTGGTATCATATCCCTTTATCCCCAACATGGATCTAGCAGCAGTCTGTAAATGAAAATAACAATGTCAAAAGTATTATTTTTATGGAGTTGTTAATTGTTTTATAGAGCAAGCTCATAAAAGTCACAGGCCACAAAACATAATTACAAAATGTGCTTGACATCAATTACAGGAAGTATTGATTTCATTAACTCACATCTTACCCAGAGCTATAAATTATGGGAAATAGGGGAATGTATGTACACCTCCTTTCTGGATATCTGATCATATAGCACTTACAACTGCGTTCGTTATTAGGGTAGTGTTGAGGATGGACTACACTACATTACATGACCCTCTCTTTCTAGGGACTGATGGGAATATGTTTTTCTTTTTTTCTTTCAGATCTCATTCCTTGAAAGATTGTACATCTCTTACTTGTTTTTGTCTTATAGGATCTATGATTCCTGTAACCTTTGTGTTTCTCAGAGTGTCTTTCAGGGATCCATGGGGGGTTCCTGAGACCAGTTCAGGGAGTCTTGGAGGTGAAATCTATGTTCCTAATAATATAAGAGCTATTGAACTTTTGCATTCCTGTTATCTTGTGAGTGTATGGTAGAGTTTTCTGGAAGCTGCTGGATGTGTGATATTAGAACACGTTGAATGCAGAAGCAGACATAAGAATACAGTTGTTTTCTGTTCAGCCAGATATTAACAAGATTTGCAAAAATGTAAAACAATGACAACCTTCTAATTTTTTTGGGGGGAAAAATTAGTTATTTTCCATAAAATGTGTTATTTATATTAACATGCAAGAGGTTTATTGCTATTTTAAGATCAATTCATAAATATTTAAAAACTTTCTCAGTTTTGATTGATAATAAGATAAATGTCAGTAGATATAGTTCACACAAACAGCCCTTTGAGGCCCTGAATAAGTTTAAAAAATGTAAATAGGTCCCAAGGCCAAAAAGTTCAAGAACCATTTTTATAACCAACTTTTTTTTCCCTGTGTTTTAGAAGCTAGAAAGCCCAGACCAGATTTGTAGTCCACCTCCAGCATTAGTCTAAGACCCCAAGACATAGCATTTATGGACTACTATTTCCCCATGCATTCTTTTGTTTTTAACCCTTATTTTTCTTTCTAAATGATTGTAGATTCTATTTTTAAACGTCTGTTTTATTTTAAAATGCTTAATCATAAGATTCATGTAAGTTATTATGGGTCGTTGGAAATTAAGTAGTTGGTAGAAAGAATGGGTTGCCCTCTTAGAGCATGGTATAGAAATGCAGTATTAAAGATTTTCAAATAAATGTGCTCTTAAATTCAAATGCTGCTTCTTACAGAGTGCGGGCGGCATCTTCTTGGTTATTGTTGAAACCATTGCTGCTATATCTAAATGAATGGTACTTTCATCCTGGAGTCTCTTCAATCTCTATTCTCTGAATTATGCATATCCTTTTAGGTACAGCCTCTCCCACTCACTCTCTCCATTTCTCCTCCCCAGCCCAGTAGTTTTTTTCCCCTTTTCTTTTCTTCTACTTTGCATTTATGTTCTCTATGACCTATTCTTAAAACATATTTTCTAATGCATTTCTTGAGTTCAGAATAAAAGGCTAGTACTTTCAGCATTACTTCATCTTCATTATTAGCCTCTTACAACTCTCTCTGATTTAAGGTTATTGTATAATACTTGAGCGCTCTGCTAATGTACATTACATTGGCACTGTAATCAGTGCACATTTCAAGGCTTCAGTCAACAATAATAGCCGAAGCTTTGAATTCAAAAAATGTATAAAATTATTTTTGCAAATTGGTGTCTAAATAGAGAAGGGGATTAGATTGGTCTAAAGCATGCAATAAGGCATACCCTTCAACTTCACATTGTATATAATGTACAGATGATTAGCTTTTATTGGGCTTTAGTTGATCAATTATTGTTGTAGTTTTGATAAACACTCTAATATTTTCTTTCTGATTGAACTTGAGAATAACTTATGTTTCTCTCTCATAGCTGAACTCAATTGTAAACCTGTGATGGATAAAATAAAACTATGGTAATATTCTATCATTGTGGCATTACTCCAATGAACAGGTAGTTTCTTTTGGTAAAGCTTTCTGATATCTTTATATGGGGTAGGAGTTAGTTAGAGTTGAATTCAGGGGAGCTGAGAATGAGAGAAAATCAACTATTCTGAGGATATCCACTGAATTGAAAACTCTTGTTTTCTAAATGATGAGTTTCTCTCATTTATCTAAACCTGTCTTGATGGCACGTAGATGATATGACAGCTATTTTTTTTATTACAAAACTCAGTGACATGGACCACCCACAGTAAATTCAGAGCAGAGGCCTCTCATATTTGTGTAGATGTAACAAGCCATAATGTGATGAAAAGTAAAGTCAAATCTCTCTCACAGACAATAAATAACTGCATTATTTTAAGTTTCCTAACACAGCTATTAAGCATTTCTTAGAAAATTATTTCTTGACTTACTATTTACAAAATCTACTGGAGAAGAGCTTTTAGCAAGGGTATTCTTATGGTATGGAGGAAAAAATAAAAAATCTCAAAGTGTCAGCCTGGTCCTTAAGGTCTTCCATAATCTGCTTTTGCACTTCTATCCCTAACTTTCTTTTTCTTTATTTTTGAGATGGAGTCTTGCTCTGTCACCTAGGCTGGAGTGTAGTGGTGCAATCTCAGCTTACTGCAACCCCCGCCTCCTGGGTTCAAGTGATTTTCCTGCCTCAGTCTCCCAACTAGCTGGGATTACAGGTGTGTGCCACCATACCCAGCTAATTTTTGTATTTTTAGTAGAGACGGTGTTTCACCATGTTGACCAGGCTGGTCTGGAACTCCTGACCTCAAGTGATCTACGCATCTTGGCCTCCCAAAGTACCAGTATTACAGGTGTGAGCCACCGCGCCTGGATATTATCCCAGACTTTTAAACAAATTATGTAATGCAGATGCTCCATGCACTGTTTTCTGTCTCCTCTGTAACTTGTCTCATCTCTGCCTGAAAGGCCCCAGTCCTCTTCTCGTTCTCCCTATTAATATAAAGTAAGGTAGTGACTAAGAGCTTGGGTTTCAGAGTCAGATGTCTTTGGATGTGAATTCTCTTACTAGATGCATACAAGCCATATGGCCTTGTTGTATAACCTCTATAATCCAAGTTCATCATTCCCATTTCATTATATGGGAAAATAACAGGACAGATCTCAGGATTTTTATCAGGATCAATTGTCATGCTGTGCCTATGTACTTAGCACCATGCCTGGCACTTAATAAACAGAAAATAGGTTAGGCACAATGGCTGTACCTGTAATCCCCACACTTTGTGAGGCTGAGAAGGGAGCATTGCTTGAGCCCAGAGTTTGAGATCAGCCTGGACAACAGTGAGACCCTGTCTTTACAAAAAAAAAAAAAAAATAGCTGGGCGTGGTGGTGGATACCTATAGTCCCAGCTACTTGGGAAGCTGAGGTGGGAGGATTGCTCCATCCTGGGAGTTTTGAGGCTGCAGTGAGCTGTGATTGTGCCACTGCACTCCAGCCTGGATGCCAGAGACCTTGTTTCATAATAAAATGCATAAATGAAAAAATACTATATATGCTTTAAGGCCTTAATTGAATTCAAACTTTTTTTTTTTTTTTAGAAGCATCCCGATTTCTGTAATTGGAATTGGTTTTATATCTTCAATTTTCATGGGATACTTTTCTCATTTTCTCAGCTTTTCTTGGGTCATGATGACTTGTGTGCCTGCTTATCTTGTTCATTGGAGTATGTGCCTTGAGGGCCAAATCTGTGTCTCACTCATCTGAGAATTTCCCACAACACCTAGCATAGTACCTTGCCCAGGAGATGACTATAACCAATGTTGAAGTGAATTAAATCGTGTGCCCTCTATGCTCTTAATGTTATCATTTGTGCATGTGGGTATAAAAGAAAGAACCAAGTGTAATTCCTGCCTTCAAGAGACTCGCCCTCTATTTGGGGAGATAAATCTAAAGCACATTTAACACTTAAGACAGGAAAGGATGCCATAAAATCCAGCAGTGTGACTTTGTCTGGGAAGGAGAACTTTTGGAGGGCCTGGATAGACTTGGTTTGGATGAAGATCTGGAGGGATATTTCTGGAAAATGAATCATGTTGGTGAGAGTCTCCAAGCGCATATCAGTTTGTGTGTTTTAAATTTTTTGATTAAGGTAGAATTTACATACAATGAACTCCATGGGTCTTAAGAGTATACCTGGACAGGTTTTGATAAATGTATATACTTTTTAAACTACCATCATTATAAAGATAAAAAGAAATTTCCATCATCTCAGAAAGTTCCCTCCTGCCCACTTTCAGTCATTTTCCTCCCTCATATCACTCAGTTTTCTGATTTCTGTTTCC
The DNA here is from genome assembly GCA_004027715.1 of Plecturocebus donacophilus. Taxonomy (NCBI): domain Eukaryota; kingdom Metazoa; phylum Chordata; class Mammalia; order Primates; family Pitheciidae; genus Plecturocebus; species Plecturocebus donacophilus. The sequence continues at coordinate 139,970 of PVKP010001182.1, forward strand.
ATAGAAGTTAGGTTTTTTTTTTTTTTTGTACTGGAAATTAATACAGATAAGAGTACACAGTTCTCATCTCAAGCTATATTCTTTTGAATATAGAGAAACATGGTTAATTTATCTGTTGATGGAAATTTGGATTGCTTCCAGTTTTTAGCTGTTACAAATTATAAACAATATTCTGGACAGTATTTATATATGTGTGTGTATATATATATATTCTCATACTCTTAGCTAAATACGTAGGTTTGGAATTGCTGGATTGTAGCTTGGGTATATATTTAACTTTATAAGAAACTGTGTAAATCTTTTCTTACGTGGTTGGACAATTAATCCCAGCAGCAAGTATGAGAGTTCCATTTGCTGTGTACTTTCACCAGCATTTAGTGGTATCAGTCTTCAATTCTAGCTATTTTAGTAGGTATGAAATGGTACTCATTTTGGTCTTAATTTGCATTTTTCTTGATAATAAATAATAGTGAGCATATTCATTTGCCTATTGGCAATTTGTATATCTACTTTATCTGTTTTTTTTTTATTATTGATATGTAGTAGTTCCTTCTTTGTGTGTTATGGAAATAAGGCTGTTGTTGGATAAGTCCTTTAGTCTTAGCTTGACAGTGTTTAAAAGGTGTCTTTGGAAGATAAAATGATTTTTCTTTAAAAAAAAAAATCTTTTTTTCCTGAGATTTTGGTGCAACCATCACCCATTTTTAGTTTTTATAAAGACCAATTCATCATGCTTTGCTTATATCATTAGTGTTTTTGTTCATATTAAGAAATTTTGCTTATTCCGAGTTACAAAGAGAGTTTTCTATTTTTTTAGACCTTATGGTTTTAGATTTTATGTTTAGATCTATAATTATTTCAAGTTCATTTTAGTTTTTTTATGTGAAGTAGTGATGAGGTTCATTTACCCCCTCACTATTTGGACATACAATTATTCTAGCCCCATTTGTTGAAATGACTGACCCTTTCCCATTAAATGACCTTGACATTTTTTTTTGTACAAATCAATTGACTGTTTAAGTGTGAATCTATTTCTGAACTCTGTATTCTGTTCCATTGAAGTACTTGTCTTTTCTTATACCAAATACCATGCTGCCTTGATTCTAATAGTTTTAGAGTAAGTTTGGAAATTAGAGAGTGTGTGAGTATTATAAACACATTCTTTTTAAAGATTGCTTTTGCTCTTCTAGGTTTTTTTTTTCATTTTTTATAAATTTTAGAATCAACTTGGCAACTTCTACAAAACAAATTGTGGTGGATTTTGATGGAGTTTTATTCAATCCATAGCTCAGTCAGGGAGAACCGATATCATAATAGTGTTTAGACATTGAATTTTCTGTTTTTTTTTTTCCTTTTTGTGAGACAGAGTCTCATTCTGTCACCCAGGCTGGAACGCAGTGGCGTGATCAACCTCCTGGGCTCATGTGATTCTCCTGCCTCAACCTCCTGAGTAGCGAAGACTACAGGTACATACCACCATGCCCAGCTAATTTTTAATTTTTTTGTAAAGACTGAGTCTTGCCACGTTGCTCAGGCTGGTCTTAAACTCCTGGGCTCAAGCAAACCTCCCACCTCAGCCTCCCAAAGCACTGGGATTGCAGGAGTGAACTACTATGCCCAGCTGTAGACACTGAATTTTCTCATTTGTGAATATAATATACCTCTCCATTTATTCAGCTGTTCTTTTTTTTCTGTTAGCAATATTTTGTAGATTTCTATGTTTACTTCTTACACAACTTTCACAAATTTATCCCTAAATGTGTAGTCTTGCTTCATGCTATTATAGATAAAATTAAAATATCATTTTCCAGTTGTTTGTTTGTATCCAGTATATAAAATATAAAAATAAAATTGCTTTTACTATATTAATTTGGTTTCCTGAATCCATTATAAATTTGATTATTAGTTCTATTAGTTTTAACAACATTCCTAGGATTTTAAAAGTAAATAATAATGTTATCTCTGAATAAATAGTGTTTTCCTTTTCTTTAATCTTTATTTTTCTTCTTATTCTGGTTAGGCCCTCTAGTAGAATGTTGAATAAAAATGGTAAAATTGAACATATTAGGAGAAAGCATCCAAGCATTCAGTTAAAATGTAAGCTCTAGGTCTTCTACAGAAATATTTTATCTTATTTTATTTTGAGACGGAGTCTTGCTATGTCACGCAGGCTGGAGTACAATGGCGTGATCTCAGCTCACAGCAATCTCCACCTCGTGGGTTCAAGTGATTCTTTTGCTTCAGTCTCCCTAGTAGCTGGGATCACAGGCATGTACCACCAGGCTTGGCTAATTGTGTATTTTTAGTAGAGATGAGGTTTCGTCATGTTGACCAGGCTGGTCTTGAACTCCTGACCTCAGGTGATCTACCTGCCTGACCTCCAAAAGTGCTGCATGTAAGGGTGTGAGTCACTGTACCTGGCCCACAGATACATTGTATAAGATTGAGGATATTCCCTTCATTAATTCCAGAGTTTAAAAAATATTAAATGGGTATTAAATTTTTCAAATTGTTTTTATATATCTGTTGAGACTGTCATATAATTTTTCTCTTTTATTCTGTTAATATGGCAAATTTCATTGATTTCCAATGTTAGAACAACCTTGAATTCCCGAGATAAACTCTACATTAGAAATGACATAGGATTTTTAAAAATACATTACTGGATTTAATTTGATAATTTATAAAAATTTTTGTGTCTGTGTTCATGAACTTTTTTTGTGTGTCTGTGTTCATGAACACAGGTTCATGTTCATGTGTCTGTAATTTTCTTTCAAATCATTTGTCAGTATTTGGTATAAGACTTATGATGTCTCATAAAATAAGCTGAGAATATTCCTTCCTTCTGTATTTTCTGAAACAATGAATATAAGATTGTTATTATATTTTTCTTGAATTTTGAGTAAAATTATGTGGACTTAGAAATTTCTTTCTGAGAGGGCTTTGGTAATTAATGTTTAAAATAGATGTTATGCTGCTCAGATTTTACTCAGATTTTCTATGTCTTACTGTGTCAGATTTGGTAAATTGTATCTTTCGAATAATTTGCTTATTTCATCTAAGTTGTCAAATTTGTTATTTCTGATACTCCTTTGTTGTTGTTTTTACATCTCTAGTTTCTATATGATGTTTCCATTTGATTCCTGATTTTGGCAATTTGTATATGTCAATTTTCTTTCTTTTTTCAAAGATCCAACTTTTGACTTTAAAAATTTGTGTCATCTTTTTCTATTTCATTTATTTCTGTCTTTGTTTCTTACTTCTTATTACTTTGATTTTTAAGTTTATTGTCTTTTTGTATCTTCTTAAGTTAGAAATTAAATAATTTGTCCCTGATCTGGGTAGAGTGGCATCTGGTTGGTGGTGCCCATCTCATATCAGCCAGGGACAAAGCAACCCCTTGTTCATCCCAGCTTGGCTTTCGATCTGTGCCTATGCCTGGTTCATGCCTTGGACACATAGGTTAAAAAATAATAATAATAATAATAATAAAAATTAATAATTGATTTAAAATATTTCTTCTTTTTAATATGAACATTTAATGCCACAAAATTCTCTACAAACTTTGCTTTGGTTGCAGATATTCTTTGTCATTCAGTTTACAATATTTTGTATTCTGCTTTGTGATATTTTAAACCTATGGGCTATTTAGAATTTCATTGCTTAATTAATTTACAAATATTTTGGGTTCTATTAGTTATCTTATTGGTTTCTGATTTAATTCCACTGAGCTCAGATAACATACTATGAAAATTTCAACAATTTGAATTTTTTTTTGAGATTTCCCTTATAGTTCAGGGTATAGTCTATTTTAGTAGTTGTTGCTTTTTAAAATGTCTGTTCTGCAACTCTTGGTCATAGTATTCTATAGATATTCATTAGGTTAAGGTGGTTGATATTGTTGCTCAGATTCTTTATAGGCTTACTGTGTGTGTGTATGTGTGTGTGTGACCCAGACTAGAGTCCAGTGGCACGATCTTGGCTCACTGTCACCTCTGCCTTCTGGGTTCAAGCAGTTCTCTGCCTCAGCCTCCCAAGTAGCTGGGATTACAGGCACCCACCAGCACACCCAGCTAATTTTTATCTTTTTAGTAGAGACGAGGTTTCACTGTCTTGACAAGGCTGATTTTGAACTCCTGACCTTGTGATCCACCTGCTTCTGTGTCCCAAAATGCTTGGATTACAGACATGAGCCACAGCGCCTGGCTGTATCTGTATTTTTATTTATTTATTTATTTTTTAGGTTCTGGAGTACATGTGCAGAATATGCAGGATTGTTGCATAGGTAAATACATGGCAATGTGGTTTGCTGCCTTCATCCCCCTGTCACCTACATCTGGCATTTCTCCCCATGTTATTCCTCCCCAACTCCCTACCCCCTGCTGTCCCTTCCCTAGTCCCCCACAACAGACCCCAGTGTGTGATGTTCCTTTCCCTGTGTCCATGTGTTCTCATTGTTCAACACCTGCCTGTGAGTGAGAACATGTGCTGTTTGATTTTCAGTTATTGTGTCAGTTTGCTGAGAATGATGGTTTCCAGATTCATCCATGTCCCTACAAAGGACATGAACTCATCGTTTTTTATGACTGCGTAATATTCCATGGTGTATATGTGCCACATTTTCCTTGTCCAGTCTATCATTGATGGGCATTTGGATTGGTTCCAGGTCTTTTCAATTGTAAACAGTGCTGCAACGAACATATGTGTGCATGTGTCTTTAGAATAGAGTAATTTATAATCCTTTGGGTATATACCCAGTAATGGGATTGCTGGGTCAAATGGAATTTCTATTCCTAGATCCTTGAGGAATCGCCACACTGTCTTCCATGATGGTTAAACTAATTTACACTCCCACCAACAGTGTAAAAGTGTTCCTATTTGGCCACATCCTCTCCAGCATCTGTTGTCTCCCGATTTTTTAACGATCGCCTTTCTAACTGGCGTGAGATGGTATCTCAATGTGGTTTTGATTTGCATTTCTCTAATGACCAGGGATGGTGAGCGTTTTTTCATATGTTTGTTGGCCTCATATATGTCTCCTTTTGAAAAGTGTCTGTTCATGTCCTTTGCCCACTTTTCAATGGGTTTTTTTTTTTTTCTTGTAAATCTGTTTTAGTTCTTTGTAGATTCTGGATACTAGCCTTTTGTCAGATGGGTAGATTGCAAAAATTTTTTCCCATTCTGTTGGTTGCTGGTTCACTCTAATGATTGTTTCTTTTGCTGTACAGAAGCTCTGGAGTTTAATTAGATCCCATTTGTCTATTTTGGCTTTTGTTGCCAGTGCTTTTGCTGTTTTAGTCATGAAGTCTTTGCCTATGCCTATGTACTGAATGGTTTTGCCTAGGTTTTCTTCTAGGGTTTTTATGGTGTTAGGTCTTACATTTAAATGTTTAATCCATCTGGAGTTAATTTTAGTGTAAGGTGTCAGGAAGGGATCCAGTTTCTGCTTTCTATACATGGCTAGCCAGTTTTCCCAACACCATTTATTAAACAGGGAATCCTTTTCCCATTGCTTGTTTTTGTCAGGTTTGTCAAAGATCAGATAGTTGTAGATGTGTGGCATTGCCTCTGAGGCCTCTGTTCTGCTCCACTGGTCTATATCTCTGTTTTGGTACCAGTACCATGATGTTTTGATTACTGTAGGCTTGTAGTATAGTTTGAAGTCAGGTAGCATGATGCCTCCAGCTTTGTTCTTTTTGCTTGGAATTGTCTTGGCTATGCAGGCTCCCTTTTGGTTCCATATGAAGTTTAAGGTATTTTTTTCCAGTTCTGTAAAGAGGGTCATATGTAGCTTGATGGGGCTAGCATTGAATCTATAAATTACTTTGGGCAGTATGGCCATTTTCACAAAATCGATTTTTCCTAACCATGAGCATGGAATGTTTTTCCATCTGTTTGTGTCCTCTCTGATTTTCTTGAGCAGTGGTTTGTAGTTCTTGAAGAGGTCCTTTACATCCTTTGTTAGTTGTATTCCTAGGTATTTTATTCTCTTTGTAGCAATTGTGAATGGCAGTTCTTGATTTGGCTCTAAGTCTGTTATTGGTTTATATGAATGCTTGTAATTTCTGCACATTGATTTTATATCCTGAGACTTTTCTGAAGTTGCTTATCAGTTTCAGGAGATTTTGGGCTGAGATGATAGGGTCTTCTAAATATACAATCATGTTGTCTGCAAACAGAGACAATTTGACTTCTTCCTTTCCTACTTGGATACCCTTTATTTATTTTTCTTGCCTGATTACTCTGGCTAGGACTTCCAATACTATTTTGAATAGGAGTGGTGAGAGAGGGCATTCTTATCTAGTGCCAGATTTCAAAGGGAATGTTTCTAGTTTTTGCCCATTCAGTACGATATTGGCTGTGGGTTTGTCATAAATAGCTTTTATTATTTTGAGATACATTCCATTAGTACCTAGTTTATTGAGAGTTTTTAGGATAAAGGGCTGTTGAATTTTGTCGAAGGCCTTCTCAGCATGTATTGAGATAATCATGTGGTTTTTGTCTTTGGTTCTGTTTATGTGGTGGATTACATTTATAGACTTGCGTATGTAGAACTAGACTTGCATCCCCAGGATGAAGCCTACTTAATTGTGATGGATAAGCTTTTTGATATGCTGTTGCAATCGGTTTGCCAGTATTTTATTGAAGATTTTTGCATCTGTGTTCATCATGGATATTGGCCTGAAGTTTTCTTTTTTTGTTCAGTCTCTGTTAGATTTAGTATTAGGATGATGCTGGTCTCATAAAATGATTTGGGAAGGATTCCCTCTTTTTGGATTGTTTGGAATAGTTTCAGAAATAGTGAGTGGTACCAGCTTCTCTTTTTATATCTGGTAGAATTCAGCTGTGAACCAATCTGTACCTGGGCTTTTTTTGGTTGGTAGGCTATTAATTGCTGCTTCAACTTCAGCCCTTGTTATTGGTCTACTCAGGGTTTCAACTTCTTCTTGGTTTAGGCTTGGGAGGTTGCAAGTGTCCAGTAATTTATCCATTCCTTCCAGGTTTACTGGTTTGTGTGCATAGAGTTGTTTGTAGTAATCTCTGATGGTAGTTTGTATTTCTGTGGAATTGGTGGTGATATCTCCTTTATCGTTTTTTTATTGCATCTATTTGATTCTTCTCTCTTTTCTTTTTAATTAATCTGGCTAGTGGTCTATTTTGTTGATCTTTTCAAAAAACCAGCTCCTGGATTTACTGATTTTTTTGAAGAGCTTTTTGTGTCTCTTTCTCCTTCAGTTCTGCTCTTATATTAGTTATTTCTTGTCTTCTGCTAGGTTTTCAGTTTTTTTGATCTTGATCTTCTAGCTCTTTCAATTTTGATGATAGGGTGTCGATTTTAGATGGTTCCTTGCTTCTCATGTGGGCATTTATTGCTATAAATTTTCCTCTAGACACTGCTTTAAATGTGTCCCAGAGATTCTGGTACATCGTGTCTTTGTTCTCATTGGTTTTGAAGAACATCTTTATTTCTGCCTTCATTTCATTGTTTAACTAGCCGACATTCAAGAGCCAGTTGTTCAGTTTCCATGAAGTTGTGTGGTTCTGAGTTAGTTTCTTAATCCTGAGTTCTAATTTGATTGCACTGTGGTCTGAGAGACTGTTATGATTTCTGTTCTTTTGCATTTGCTGAGAAGTGATTTACTTCCAATTATGTGGTCAATTTTAGAGTAGGTGTGATGTGTTGAGAAGAATGTATATTCTGTGGATTTGAGGTGGAGAGTTCTGTAGATGTCTATTAGGTTTGCATGGTCCAGATCTGAGTTCAAGTCCTGGATATCCTTGTTAATTTTCTGTCTCATTGATCTGTCTAATACTGACAGTGGAGTGTTAAAGTCTCCCACTATTATTGTGTGGGAGTCTAAGTCTCTGTAGGTTGTTAAGAACTTGCTTTATGTACCTGGGTGCTCCTGTATTGGGTGCGTATATATTTAAGATCATTAATATATACAATCTTCTTGTTGCATTTTTCCTTTTACCATTATGTAATGCCCTTCTTTGTCTCTTTTGTTCTTTGTTGGTTTAAAGTCTATTTTATCAGAGACCAGGATGGCAACTCCTGCTTTTTTTTGCACTCCATTTGCTTGGTAAATCTTCCTCCATCCCTTTATTTTGAGCCTATGTGTGTCCTTGCACTTGAGATGGGTTTCCTGGATACAGCACACCGATGGGTTTAGACATTTTATCCAGTTTGCCAGTCTGTCTTTTGATTGGAGCATTTAGCCCATTTACATTTAAGTTTAATGTTGTTACATGTGAAATTGATCCTGCCATTTTGATGCTAGCTGGTGGTTTTGCCCATTAGTTGACACAGTTTCTTCATTGTGTTGATGCTCTTTAGAATTTGGTATGTTTTTGGAGTGGCTGGTACTGGTTGTTCCTTTCTATGTTTAGTGCTTCTTTCAGGAGCTCTTGTAAGGCAGGCCTGGTGGTGCCGAAATCTCTGAGCAATTTCTTATTCTTAAAGGATTTTACTTCTCCTTTGCTTATGAAACGTAGTTTGGCTGGATATGAAAATCTAGTTTGAAAGTTCTTTTCTTTACGGATGTTGAATATTGGCCCCCCACTCTCCTCTGGCTTGTAGGATTTCTGCCGAGAGATCCGCTGTGAGTCTGATGGGCTTCCCTTTGTGGGTAACCCGACTTTTCTCTCTGGCTGCCCTTAGCATTTTTTCCTTCATTTCAACTCTGGTGAATCTGATGATTATGTGCCTTGGGATTGCTCTTCTTGAGGAATGTCTTTGTGGTGTTCTGTGTATTCCTGGACTTGAATATTGGCCTGCCTTACTAGGTTGTGGAAGTTCTCCTGGATATTATCTTGAAAAGTATTTTCCAGCTTGGATTCATTCTCTCCATCACATTCAGGTACACCTATCAAACATAGATTACCTCTTTTCAGGTAATCCCATATTTCTTCGAGGCTTTGTTCATTTCTTTTCACTCTTTTTTCTCTATTCTTGCCTTCTCATTTTATTTCATTGAGTTGATCTTCAATCTCTGATATCCTTTCTTCTGCTTTGCCGATTCGCCTATTGAAAGTTGTGTATGCTTCGTGAAGTTCTCATGTTGTGTTTTTCATCTCAATCAATTCATTTATATTCTTCTCTAAGCTGTTTATTCTCGTTATCATTTCATCAAACCTTTTTCAAGGTTCTTAGCTTCTTCGGATTGGGTTAGAACATGTTCTTTTAGCTCAGAGAAGTTTGTTATTACCCACCTTCTGAAGCATGTTTCTGTCAATTTATCAGACTCATTCTCCATCCAGCCTTGTTCCCTTGCTGGTGAGGAGTTGTGATCCTTTGGAGGAGGAGAGGCGTTCTGGTTTCGGGTGTCTTCATCCTTTTTTTGCTGGTTTCTTCCCATTTTTTTGGATTTATCTACCTGTGGTCTTTGTAGTTGGTGACTTTCGGATGTGGTCTCTGAGTGGATATCCTTTTTGTTGATGATGAAGTTATTTCTTTCTGTTTTTTAGTTTTCCTTCTAACAGTCTGCCCCTCTGTTGTAGGACTACTGGAGGTCCACTCCACACCATGCTTGCCTGATGATCACCTGCAGTGGCTGCAGAATGGTAAGGGTTGCTGCCAGTTTCTTCTGTTATCTTTGTCCCAGAAGGTTACCCACCAGGTATTAGCCTGAGCTCTCCTTTTCTTTGGATATACGGTGGTCAGGGAGCTGCTTGAGGAAACAGTCTGTCCCTTATATGAGGTCAAGTGCTGAGCTGTGAGCTCTGTTGTTCCATTCAGAGCTGCTGGGCAGGTATGTTTAAGTCTGCTGCAGTGGAACTCATAACTGCCTTTTTCCCCCAGGTGCTCTGTCCTGGGAAGTGGGGCTTTATTTATAAGTTCCTGACATGCTACTGCCTTTTTCCAGAGTTGCACTGCCCAGAGGGGAGGTAGCCTAGTCACAGTCTGCCAGCAGAGGCGTTGCTGAGCTGCCATGGGCTCTGCCCAGCTGCTGTGTGAACTTCCTTGTGGTTTTGTTTATAGAGGTATAGTTAGAACTGCCTTGGTAATGGCAGTCTGCCTCAGTAATGGCGGACTGTCTCTGTAATGGTGGACTGCCCCGGTAAGGGTAGATTGCCTTGGTAATGGTGGACTGCCTCAGTAATGGTGGACTGTCTTGATAGTGGTGGACTGCCTCAGTAATGGCTGACGCCCTTCCTCCCACAGAGCTTGACCATCCTAGGTCCACCTGTGCTTGCTGTGAAACACTCAGTCCAGAGCGTTTCATGTTGCTTGTCTTTGTAGGGGTGGGACCCATTGAGCCAGATCACCTGGCTCCCTGTTTCAGCCCCCTTTTTTCAGTTGAATGGGCAGCTCTGTCTCCCAGGTGTTCCAGGCGCCAGTTGAAATGGCGCCCAGATTTGTGTGAGTTTTTGTGGGGAGACCCACTGTACCAGCTGAAATAGCCGTGCTGGAAACTCGTGCTTTTCAGCCTGGGAATCTCCTGGTCTGTGGGCAGTAAAAACTCATTGGAGATGCAGTGGACACTCATCCTCTGTGTTGTTCTTGCTGGGAACTGCACTCTAGAGCTGTTCGTATTCGGCCATCTTGGATCTGCCCAAAAACGTGTGTATTTTTAATCTAGTTCTTTTGATTATTGAGAGAAGAATTTTAATGTCTTCAACCCAAATTGTGAATTTATCTGTTTCTCATTTTAAGTTTGTTCATTATTTTCTTTAAAGAGGCAAAATGCATGTGACATATAATCAACCATTTTAAAGTGTTCATTTCAGTGGCATTTAGTACAACCACGAGGTCGTGTAGCCATCACTTCTGTCTTGGTTCAAAACATTTTCATCTTTGCCAAAGAAGACCCCATGCCGTTCTGTAGCCACCATGCCTCATTCTCTCCTCTCTCCATCCCCTGTTAACTACTCATCTGCTTTCTGTCTCTATTCATTTTACCTATTCTGGATGTTTAATGAAAATGGAATTGTATAATGTGTGACCTTTTGCGTATGGCTTCTTTCACTTATTATAATGCTTTTGAGGTTCAACCATATCGTGGCATGTATCAGCATGTCCTTCCTTTGTCTGACATCTGTCTGTTTTATCTCATTTATTTTAGATTCTGTTATTAGGTACATGCACATTTAAGATTGCGGTATCTTCCTGATGAATGGATACTTTTATCATTAAAAAAATCCTGCTTTCTCTCATGCTTCTTATTAAGCACTTCTTTTAAACTGCCTCTCTTGTAGAGAGCAGAGGGTAGAGTTTTTATGGTTACTTGACATAGATGGGATAGACTCCCCCCACTGCCACTCCAATTAGGTTTGGATGTCAAGACTCACAATGCCGCAAATACACCAACAGGGTGTGAAAAGGTTTATTACCACCTGGTGAGGTTTTCTGGGGAGGGCAAGGCTGGCACCCAAACTGGTAAAACAAATGGCTTGAGAATAATGAGAATAAGCAAAAAAAAAAAAAAAAAAAATGACTGGCTTGACTTTTATTGTGATCAGATGGTGAAGCTGGGGCGAAGGTTCCTGTGCATGAACTGGGGACTGTTTGGTTTAATCTTTTCACCAGTGCCAAAGGAAGGAGCACTCGGCTTTCTTATCAGTTTGCCCAGATGTGGGCTAGGAGAGGGATGAAGAGTGGCAGAGCTTGAAAGCTGTCAGCAGTCAAACATAAAATATGATGTCAGACTCTTTATTACATAAATCTTATCTTTAAATAAATTCAGCTTGACAGTCTTTTGCCTTTAATTTAAATATTTCATTCACTTACACTTGATTTTAGCATTTCCTTTTGATTCTTTCTTAGAGTTTCCATTTTTCTGTTTACATTACTTATCTATCCTTGCATGCTGTTTACTTCTTCCAGTAAAGCCCTTAGAATATTACAAGCATACCTCAAAGATATTGAGGGTTTAGTTCCAGACCACTGCAATAAACTAAATATCACAATAAAGCAAGCCACACAATTTTTTTTAAGTGCACATAAAAATTATGTTTACACTATGTTGTAGTCTATTAAGTGTGCAATAGCATTATTCTAAAAACAACTTACATACCTTAATCAAAAATACTTTATTGCTAAAAAATGCAAATGGTGATTTGAACATTCAGTGAGTCATAATCTTTTTGCTGGTGGAGAGTCTTGCCTCAATATTAATGGCTACTGACTCATTAGAGTTGTAGTTATTGAAGGCTGGGACGGTTGTGCCAGTTTCTTAAAATAAGAGAGTAATGAAGTTTGCCCCAGTGATTGACTCCTCCTTTCACAAAATATTTTTCTGTGGCATGCCATGTTGTTCTGTCCCATTTTACCCAGAGTAGAACTTCTTTCAAAATTAGAGTTTATCCTCTCAACACCTGGTGCTTCTTTATCAGCTGAGTAAATTCCTGTAATATTCTAAATTCTTTGTGGTCATTTCAAAGATGTTCACAGCATCTTCACCAGGAGTAGATTCTATGTCAAGCAATCACATTCTTGGCTCATCCATAAGAAAGCAGCTCTTTATCCATTGAAGTTTTAAGAGATTGCAGCAATTCAGTCACATTTTCAGGCTCTACTTTTAATTCTAGTTCTCTTTTGTTGCTTCTACCACTCTGCAGTTATTTTTTCTACTGAAGTCTTGAACCCTTTGCCCTCATTCATGAGGGTTGGAATCAACTTCTTCCAAACTCCTATTAATGTTGATATTTTGACTTCTTGAATCACCAACATTCTTAATGATATCTTCAATGGTGAATACTTTTGAGAAGGTTTTCAATTTACTTTGCCTGGAGCCATCAAAGGAATCACTATGTGTATGGCATCTATAGCTTCACAAAATGTATCCCTTAAATAATAAGGCTTTAAGCTAGACATTACTCCTACAGTGCTATTAGATTTACTTGACTCAGGGTTATCACAAACATTCAATTTGTTTAAAAAAATGCAGTATCTGTGAAGTGCAATAAAATGAGTAATGTCTATAATTATAGTTATTTTAAATTCCTGGTTTAATAATTCCAAAATCTCTGCCATATCTTAGAGTCCAGTTCTGATGCTTTAACAAATATCTCATCAGACCATGATTTTGCCTTTTAGTATGCTTTGTAATTTTTTGTCGAAACCTGGACTTGATGTGCTGGGTAACAAGAGCTGAGCATCAGGCCTCTAATGTGAAGTGCTTTTTTTTTTTGTTTAACTGGCTAGGAGTTAGACTGTATTTACTGTCTGCTGTGGCTGTGGTATCAGAGGCTAAAATTTACTCTACTGATCTTGTTTTTGACTCCCCTGTTGTCTTTTTGTCCCTAAAGACTCTTAGAAGAGAGTGTAAGAATTGCAGTTCTTTTAGCTTCACTCCTCTCTTATTATACAGCAGTCATACTGATGCAGTGGTAAGGTGTGGGAAGAGGAGAAGTGTTCTAAAGTCCGATGCTTGGATATTTTCTTTTCCTCACATTGGGAGCATGTTATTCTCCTTCTTCCAGATCATTTAGGCTTTGGTAAAATCTCAGCCAATTTGACTATAATAAAATAGATTTCCTTGAGGGCAGGATTTGTTAGGGAGAACAGAAAGCTCTGGATATTATTTCAAAATGATTTCTTTTCTCCTCCTCTTGCCTGAAGCACAAGGAGAGTTCTCACTGATCTTCACAGTGAGAACGTGGTAGATAAAACTCACTTAAGCATGGGATCCTGTGTTCGTCCAGACCCTTGGAGTTTTAAATTCTCTTGCTAGTTCACTCTGAGTTAACTTGTCATTTGTGGTTTAAAGTGTTCCTATGGATGTTGGCTTCAGCTGCAGCCTCCTGTATTCACCTCCCTCTCCGGTTTCTGGGATGGCAGTTTGTTTCATAAGCTCGATGAAGAGCTGCTATTTATTTATTTATTTTAGAGATGAGTCTTGCTTTGTTGCTCAGGCTGGAGTACAGTGGTGTGATCCTAGCTTGCTGTAGCCTCGAACTCCCAGACTTAAGCAATCTTCCCTTTGCAGCCTCCTGAGTAGCTGGGACTATAGGTGCCCACCACCATGCATAGCTAATTTCTTGTACTTTATATTTTTTTAGAGACAGCTTCTCATTATGTTGGCCAAGCTGGTCTTGAACTCTTGGTCTTAAGCGATCCTCCCATCTCAGCCTACCAAAGAGCTGGGATTACAGGCATAAGCCATTGCACCCAGCTGCCTCTTTTTCTTGTTGTGAGGAGTGATAACTACCAAGCTTATTACATATTGGACAGAAACTGGAGTGGTAACTACCAAGGTTTTTACATGTTGGACCAGAAACGCTGTTCTCCTACTTTTAATGTAATTATTGATGTTGTAGAATTTAGAGCTATCATTTTATAGTTATCTAATTGTTGATATGCTTGGATATAGAGCGACTATTATCTGTTTTTTGTTTGTTTTGTTTTGTTTCTCCCTTCTTCCTTTCCTGCCTTCTTTTAGGTTAATTAAATGTTTATTTTAACTTTCCATTTTATTTCCTCTACTGGCATGTAGGCTATTTAACATGTCAAATTTTTGTGGCTATTCTAAGTATTATAGTATGCAATATTTATTTTTATTTTTTATTTTTTGAGACAGAGTTTTGCTTTTGTTGCCCAGACTGGAGTGCAATGGTGTGATCTCGGCTGACCCCAACCTCTGCCTCCTGGGTTCATGTGATTCTCCTGCCTCAGCCTCCTGAGTAGCTGGGATTACAGGCATGTGCTACCACACCTAGCTAATTTTTTGTATTTTTAGTAGAGATGGCGTTTCTCCATGTTGATCAGGCTGGTCTTGAACTCCTGACCTCAGGTGATCCAGCTGCCTCGGCCTCCCAAAGTGCTGGGATTGCAGGCATGAGCCACTGTGTCTGGCCAGTATGCAGTATTCTTAACTTAATACAGAATGAATATTATACCATTTTTTGTAAAATATGTGAACCCATACAAAAGTATAATTTCATTTACCCCAACCTTTGTCATATAACTGTCAATTTTTTTATTCTAAAATACAAAATGTGTATATTTATATTTTATAAAATATAAAAATATTTTAAAATAATAATATATTTGTGTTCTAAAGCCTACAATATTATGTTATTTGCTTTAACTTGACACTTGCCTTTTAAAGAAATTTTAAAAAGAAAAATAATTATAACTATTCTCATATTTATTATTTTTAATGTTCTTTATTCCTATAGCCATGAGTTTCCTTTGCTTTAATTTCTCTTTAATCCAAAGAATCTCCTTTATCATTTTTTTTTTTTTTTTTT